>LBNU01018435.1:168754-196651 GCA_014162995.1 Artemisia annua | reverse complement strand
CCCAAAATTCTCATCCAAAATCTCATCTTTTTCAAACTTACTATTTTTAGAAACCCTAGCTTCCGAATTTTCCGGTGACGTCACCTTCTCCGTCAACACCTTATTACTATTTTCATCTAATTTATTTAAATTAATATTTAAATTATTATTATTGGTTTTAGAGCCGTACAAGATCTCTTCATCGTCACTAGGAATCCGATCATTGAGATCGATCGGACGGCTATCCGGCAAAGGCGGTTGCGGTGGTTGTGATGGTGGTGGTGATGACGTCATCTGAAGAGGCTGAAGGACGTCAGTATATAGATCTCCGAATTCATCATCGTCTTCCATTGATTTTTTTTATAAAATTGAAGGATTGGTATATGATAATTGAGGGTTTAATTTTATAAAAATTGTAATGAATTTGGGGGTTTTGTAGGCGGAGTGTCAGCTAGGGTTTGATTGATACAGAGTAATTTATTTTATTTATTTTAGGGTTAATTTTGTTAAATTACTTTTATTTTTCAGGTTTATATAGTGTTGGTTTTTCTAAAAGAAAGATATTTATTTTTGTAAAAAAAGAAAGATATTTATATTTAGTTAAAGTGTTTGGAAGTATGGAAGTGTACTTGTGATAAAATTTTGTGTTTGGAATAAAGTTGTAAAGCCGGATCTGATATCTTAGGGGAGGGGTGGTTCATCCATTCACTCTCCCATCACTCACTCCTAACTAAATTTCTTATTCCACATCATTCACCCATATTTTCATCACTCACTCATATTTTTAGAGGCATCATTTCACTCACTCTTCACTCACTTCACTCAACCAATCCCCAATTGCAACGTTAAAAAAAAATGGATCCCGTGCGTGAAAGTTTCTGGCAAATGATGGATCCCGCGCGTGAAGGAACCCCGGCGGCGGTGTTCCCGTGGATGAAGGCTTCACTCCCGTGCCATCCCGTGCCCACTCCCACCTCCCTTAGCATAACGTATCATATAATCCACTAACTAATAGTCGTAGCGGTAACCACTTGACCAAGAGTGGACCTAGAGGGTTCACGGGAACCCGATACATGTTTGCCGTCTAGTTTAGATTTTTGTTCAAAATTTTGAAAATTTCGAAATGAACTTGATTCCGAAACATTGTGTCACGTAAATACATGTCTTGTTTAGTTAGTCCACTAATATGTTAAAAGAAATGTATGTTTTATTAATTTGTTTACTATTTTTAATAATGAAACTGTGTATTCTAGTTTATTTTTATTTCTTTAGTACTCGTATAAAAATTTTGTGCACATAATGACTTGGAATTATGGGTCAACCCATTGGCGGGACCAGGATGTTAGATGATGGAAAAATAAGTTTTGTTTGACAAAATTCGTGGTGCACACAAAGATTAAGATAAATATAAGGTTTTTACATTATTTTACTTTAAGGTGAAGAGAAATTTGATATTTGTGGTGGCTAATAAAAAGGTCCTAAAAAATTTACCCTAAAAACTAATATTATTTGACAAAGGATGGAGGGCACCGCCCCCCTAAACATAATGTGGATCCGCCTTTGCACATAGCCAAACACATAAAAATACATAATTTTATACAAACATATCCTACAATATACCCCTCAAGCACACTCACAAACATCAAAACACACCAACACCGCCTCGTTCTTTTCTTTTCTTTTTTACATTAGGTGGTGCAAACCAACTAACGTTTCCAATTTCTCTTCTTTGCACGTGGCCTTAACGTGTGAAGCAATGCCTTCACGCGTGAAGCAATAACACTATAACACCAGGCCTGATGTAGTAGAAACAAGGTGTAAGTTGTTATTCATCTGTGTTAGAACATTAAAACTCTGTCGATAGTATGTTTCATTAATACAATATTTATAAAGGTGAACACATAAAAACCCTTGAACCCAACGCCACATACCGGACGTGGGCCTACTAATCTATCATCTAATACTCCCCCACAGTTCGAACGACGAAATCGCGAAAGCTCGAACTAGACTAGAAAAGCTAATAAGCAATAAATTAAAACACATAAATAATTGTTGATGAAGACATCTGACAGCAAGCGGAAGCAAATATTCAAGCATCAGAAGCAAAACCAAATAAATCAAAGTATCCGTACCAAACTAGATAAACCAAAGTATTATTACCAGAGAATAAAGAATAAGGATAAACCAAAGTATACTTACTAAAACGGATATCCCAAATTATTCATACCACATAAGAAAGAAACTACGATAATAATAATAATAATGACCATAATAATAATAATAATAATAATTACGAGTAATAAAACTCAACAAAAAGAGAAAAGAAGATTGTTGCTATATTTGATGGTCAACGATGACGGCTAAGCAAAAGTAACAGATTTAAGTTGATTATTTGTACATGGTTCGCCAAATATTTATAAAAGTGATTGTTACCAAATTGCCATACTAGTTATGATCCTTAAAATTGTTTTGTTAACTAGTGAAAGTGATTTAAGTTGATTTGTACATGGTTATTATTGTCTACCTGAAATTACAATTTGAGTGTAATTTGACTTATTAAAAGAATGGCTAATGAGAAGTGGAATGTTAATGGGAATGATAGGTACCATAAAAGGATAAAATGAATGAGATCTTATCTATTTAGGTTACTTTGGAGACGATGAAAATTTAACAAATATGTATGCGGTCTAGCTGAGGTATCTTCGTGACCGTTTCTCACGCTTTCTTCGTCTACACCCAAATATATATCTAGTGAGATTTAAACCATAGATAGACCTAGGTTAACTGCCTTGCACCATTACACTGTGTTTAAGGAATTATTGGTAATCTGATGTGCAAATAAACTTATTTCCCCAAAACTTATATTGGGATAGTGCTCAACTATATAAACTTCGCAATGGGTATGCTTAACATCCTCATAACCACCAGGCTTTTCTCATTTTCATTCCCAGAAATTACAAGTAGGCAAGGTAACAATAATGTAACCTTAGATAATGTGAAGAAACTACACAGGTGAAACTTCAGTTTTTCAACATTACGTACAACTGTTGCACGAAATATACGATTTTGCACAAAAGTAAACGAAACATAAGTCTGTGTTAACTATTCTAGCTCATCCAACTTTGTTTTTCAATGTTATAACTCGACCGCCACTTTACATGAGTCAAACAGGCAGTAGATTTGAATTCTGATACTTGAAGTCCTTAGAGCATATGAAATACCTGTAACATCTGGTAAAGCATAGAGTGGTATCAGAATTGACAATCACACACCTGATAACAATATTAGTTCACAGAGAAGTCACACATACAGAACCTGCGTCATTCAACATTTTACTTATAACTGCTGTTGTTGCAGAAGTCTTATCATATAATACGACTTTAGTACATAAAATAATTCCGGCTCCATTTTTAGGACAATCAAATAGAAGTAACATTATTCGGACAGTACAGAAAATATTTTAATAAGATTGGGCACGAAGAAGTGTCCACTGTGTAAATCAAGTTTTAAACTAAACAAATGGCAATGCTCCATTTTCTAGCTAGCAACACACGAACACCAAAGCCCATGTAGTACTCGGTTACTCTGGAGTATTTGGATATCCTTATATTGAATAATTGTAATCTGTTAAGGAGTTGAAATAAAAATGATGATTTGTGAAACTAGTTATGTTATCCAAATAATAATACTGTAATCTATAAGGTGTTATACACTTAGTTCTAATACGTAAATCCAGACACGCCCTTATATCAGATGAGTGGTAACCTAGCTGAAGTCTGCCACCACGTAAAAGACATGAAAGATGGAAGCAAAAAAACGGATTTTAGGCATTCATATCAAGGGTGAGTATTCATTAAGTTGAAGGAGGAAGCTTAATGAAATTCGAGTGATTTCACCAGGATGTGAGCAAGTAAAAAGAGCAAGGGTACCATGGTTTAGACTCGAATTAACTACTGATATCGATCAAGTTCAGTAGCACCCATATTTCACAAACCTACCATTAGCCTAACCTAACTAATAAGGATGCCGAAATTCAAACTATCATATGAATATCAGCATCTCCACCAATATAATTTTTACAGACACCATGCCATATCTTCAAATAATTTATCGGATATTATATAAACAGTCACTGCACCAGCTAAGAATCTATATCAGTTTCCGAAGATGGTTCACTTTAACACTTGATGTTATTAATAGACCAACTAGAACTAACAACATCAAATCCTGAAAAAAATCACATAAATTTATACACAAACAAGGGA
The DNA here is from genome assembly GCA_014162995.1 of Artemisia annua. Lineage (NCBI taxonomy): Eukaryota > Viridiplantae > Streptophyta > Magnoliopsida > Asterales > Asteraceae > Artemisia > Artemisia annua. Next base: position 192,407 of record LBNU01018435.1, on the reverse strand, counting down.
AATAAGGCACTTGGGAAATCCCGATGACACAATCACTTCAAGTGGACAAGACACAGAAAATTCCGATTACTACTTGCCTACTTGGAACCAAATATATGCTTAGAGTCCAGTGAGTTCTCATGTTATTCTTAAACATACCAACCTGAAGTTAGATGTTAATCTATAACTGTATGTTTTATTCCACTAATAGTGTAGCTCGAGTGTTTAATTACGGTCAAGTGTGTGTCTAAAATAAACCTCAATAGTGATGTGTGAATCTATATAACTATCATGAATATATGTAACAACTACTTTGGGTGAACAACTAGCTTCCACTTGGATTTTGGGCTATAAAAGAATAATCACAATTTATACAGGACATCACAAAAGCAAGCTTTCGAGGGTTTCAAGTAACCATTAGAAACTAGTAAGGCTAGTTATTCAAACACTATACCAGTATCACGCTTCATCAATATCCAAATTCAAACACAGCCTAATTATATCCAGCATTAAAAAGTGATGAAACATGCGATCATTAAGTGGATTTGGGGATGGTAGCTGGAAGCGTTATGGGACCTCTCCTTGCTTCATTGTCATCCAGAAGCCTTTTCTTCTTTGCACAGTACTGCCTGTCAAAATGCTTCACCTGCAACATAATCAATTCAGTCAACACTAATGTTTCAAGATCATCTTAACGCGTTTCATACAATAGTGAATAGGCAGATATCAAATCAATAATTACTTAAAAGTTAAAACTGCTTAAATTGATACCCAATTTTCAGTTCCATAATTACTTGTTCTGATTATTTGATTTTTTTGGGAGGTTTGAGATTGTTTATTAACACTGCTTATTTTTTCGAAATTTGAACTAAGTTGTGTGAATAAGAAGTTTAAAGTTACGTTCTCCAAACTGCTTATATCACTCCCAGATTATCTGATATTTGGAAGTATTTGTATAAACAGCTTATCCGCTTATTTTAGAGCACATAATCACCCAAATATAAACAAATTAGTACTCACAAGCAGATAAACAGTTCAAAATAAGCAATCCCAAACACCTTAAACTTTCCAAAACCGCTTATGTCACACCCCCAAATAAACCAGATAACCAACTTGCATAACCAATTCAAAACACCCCACAAACGTCTTATTCAGTGTATAAAAACAAACACCATAAGCCGATAAACCAGTGTTAATACCCAATCCATAAGTCCATAACACCGCTTAAGTAATACAACTAATCATCTAATAATGTGCTCCCTACATTGTGTTTAGTTACAAAACTATATCAACTAACATAACTAATTTGAATCAGCAATCACAAACACATTAGAAAGGGAGTAAACAGGTTTATATAAAATCACCCAAGTAAGGCTACAATATCAAATAACTAGTTTTGCAAATGCATAATCTGTTTGAAATAGCAATCCCAAAACCCCCTTCTTCAAAACACTCCATTTCACTCACACAAAACTCGATAGCTAGTTTAACTAACCATTCCCAAATGCCCTGAAAACCGCTTATCCACTACATCAAAATGCAACACAAAAATAAACACTTTCAACAAACTAAGGGGATCTTTGTTTAAGCTTATTTATGGTCTACAGGCTTATCTGTTTTCGGCTTATATATCATAAACTCAACTTTTTCAGCTTCTTTTTAAACTTGTAGGCTAAGTTTATTATTACATGATAAACTTATTTAACCCCACAGGTCCCAAAATAAGCGAATAAATGGCGGTTATGAAACATAACGGAAAATAGATAAGCTCATAAGTCATAAGGCCATAAATAAGATTAAACAAACACCCCCCTAACAATCCAATCCACATTACTTCACCTAAAAAGTACTTAAACATCAATTATATCAACAAGTTATTACAAAGAATCGAAAAGGGTATAAATAAAATAGAAAGTTACCCAAGTACGACGACAAGTTTTATCATAAAGCTCTCTAGTTTTCTTGCATTCAACAGGATACAACAATCCAACACTCGCCACTTCAGTTGCTTTCTTGTTCCCATTTTTCTCTAAACACGCGAAAAACGCATCACGTGCCTACCAACAAATTCATTAAAAATACTATACATCACAAACCAAAATAACAACAACAAGAATAATACCCAGTCCCGTTAAAAACAGATGTAGACAGTCACGCCTCTACTCGAGTTTAAAGGGATTTATAAACTAAACATATTGTAAGATAAATAAGAAACAGGACAACTCGAGTGTAAGACAAATAACACATGTTGTTAAGTTGTAAAAATAGTACGTACCTTGTAGCAATTTAGTCGAGCGTTTAAAAGGACATCTTTTTGGATTTTGTCTTCGTATTTTGAGAGGTATGCTTCCATTTTCTTGATTTCTTACTTTCTTGCTCAACAATTTTTTTTTTTTTTTTTTTTTTTTTTTTTTTANTTTTTTTTTTTTTTTTTTTTTTTTTTTTTTTTTTTTTTTTTTTTGTTTATTTCAAGGTTGATTATTTCTTGCTCATCAGGCCATCTGTTATTATTTGTCATATGGGCTTTTTAAATACAAAGCCCACTTAACGTATTGGGACTTTGGGTTTTGTTACAATCTTCATTTGAGTTAAAAAAAAAGTATTAGGGTCCGTTTGGTTTGTAGATGGGTTTAGGATTATGATTAGGATTAAGATTATGATTTGGATTTTGATTTGGATTTGAATTTAATATAAGTATAAAGTAAATAAGGAGTGAGAAAAATTTTAGAAAAAAATATAATTTTATACTCCCTCCGTCCCAAAATAAGTGTCCGGTTTGACTTTTCAGAGTCAAACTGGCTCAACTTTGACCTTAACTATTTTTGTGGGTGTTATATAATAGTTGATGAAAAATATATAAATGGATTGTGTTTTAAGTGTACTTTTTAATGGTATAATTTTTCGTCAAGTATTCTATATCACATAAAAAATATTTAAGGTCAAAGTTGAACTAGTTTGACTCTGAAAAGTCAAACTGGACACTTATTTTGGGACGGAGGGAGTAATAAGAAAAAAAAGAAATGAAGAGAGAGATAGAGAGAAATGAGTGAGATGGGCCCACAAAAAAATTAAAGTTGTAGAAAAGTAGGGTGGTGGGGTGACTTTTGTGGATGGTAGAGTTGAAGGGTTTGATCCCTATTTTTAATCCCCACAATTCTTAGCAAACAAAGGTTTTGAGTCTACTTTGAGTCCAAACCCATAAAACACCTCATACCAAACGGGCCCTTAGTTATGAAGGTGGCAAAATGAGTTGGTCGGTTGGGTCGGGCCACGGGTCCCAACAGGCTCAGGCTCAGGCTCGAACGGCCACGGGTTTAAACAGGCTTATGTTATACTAATCATTTAAGAAAAACCCTAAAACGACGAAAAATTCCCCAAACCTAGCACATCATTTATATTTAAATAACTAATCATATTATATTTATAAGTTGTTGTTTTTTTTTTTCTTTTCTTTTCTTTTTTTTTTAATAAACCGATTGCCTTGTTTTTTAACCGAAGGAAAATAGGTGTCTTATATCAAAAAAAATAAAAAACTAACTGCGCCCAAATCTTTTTCAAAATAGCTTATAAAAGCCCTTTTTTAATAATTTTGATCACAAATTGTCACTCAAGTTTGACAAACTGTTTCAGCTTGTGCACTTTTAATGTTGAACTTCATAAAGTTACATTTAAAGAAGGAAAGTTATCTTACAAAACCTTGATTACAACATTCATCATTGACATTGGCTAACAACATATTGCAATTACCATCGTGAAGAATTACTTTGAAACCTTGTGAACATGTGATGTACTTAAATGATGCCTTGACATGAAACCTTTTGAAATTATTGACCATGACAATTGATAAGCTTTTGAGCTAGAACTTGAATGATCCAACACTATAGTCACTCTAGTAAACCAGTTCCTTTTTAATAAACCCGAGTATCGATTATGACAAATGGGGTGTTGAAAGGATTTGAGAAACCTTAACTAATCTACTTGACAACCCGAATTGAATTCATATGCCTAAACTAAACAAGCTTCAAAGAAACCAAACAGACATGAAATGGGTCGACCTCGATTAGAACTCTTTCAACGTTTTCATGAAGTACTTTTGACCAAAAAAATGGCAAATACCATAAAAGAACTTGAGACGCTAAAATTAAGCAACAAACATCGTTGGCCTTGAAGCAACAAACATCGTTGATCTTGATCTGCGCCGAAATATTATATTGAATGCCAGCATTTGAACACATGTACATCACTATTCACTAAGATAGCAATTCTCATACAATGTGTAACAACAAGAATTACTTACTCATCTTCAATTCCACAACACAAAATATTTTGTTTCCTAAACACTTGTAGCTATTACTGGAAAGTAACTTTTACGACCAAGAATCACTATTCAGGTGGTCGAGGTTGATCAAAGATGATGAATATCTTCATGGTTTTAGAGAGAGAAAGTAGAGAGAAGGTGAGGTGATAAACAAGATATTATTATTAAGATAGATTATGTTGCACACACCCACACCCCTCAAGTGGAGACTTGAGTGGTATTTATAGGCTAAACATAACATAACTGTTACACGTTTACAACAATAGTCCCTACGTGTCTAGTTAGCTACGTTTCTAGTCCATTTCACGTGCAAGACGCCAGATTCACAAAATAGCAAAGCTAACAATCTCCCTCCAAGATGGCGTCACACGTGAATGGTTACAATGATCCCTACAAGTAAAACAAAACAATCAAAGTAAGCGCGGCAATGCTGAGGAATTGTGAAGATGTAAAAATAATATTGTTATTAAAGATTCTTGTTACACCTGTATAGCTTGTATCTTCAACATATCCTTTGGATTCTGAAAAGATAGCCTATATTTAGAACATCTATCTTACTAAAAGGTAGTGTGGCATATACCCATCGTCATCCTTTCTTGCATATACCCCTCTTGAACAATCCACAATTTTAATGTGACACTGACGCACATAACAACGTAACTCTTAAAGTGATGCTATTGTGAAGCATTAAGAACCAACTATGAGTTTTATCAGATCATCACACATAACTAAGTCCAGTCTTAATCACTATATCTGATGATGCTAAACAAGGATCTCCAAAAGTCTTTCATCTCAACCAAACCCCTTAGACCTTGGATACTAAGTACATCGAACCCGTAAATCGTCACTTCAAGCTCAAATCAGTAATAAACAAAGATCCCCGTTGAGTCACAATTTCGATAACGTTTGAAAATTTAGCGTGAAGTTATGTATCATAGATTCTTCGATGCAGGTCTTTTTAAGCAAACGTTGGTGTGTTTTCGAGGATGTGATATATTGGTATTTATGTATATGAAACAAGGAATTGAATCATGTGATAATAAGGTCTACCACGGATATCATGTTGTTGGGTGATGGTGATATTTAGGGTTTAGGTTTAGTGAGTTTCATATTTTCACTCCATAAATTGAAATTGAATAAATTTTCGTCCAAACTAGTGAAAATCACATATGAAATGCGAGTCTTAAGGTTGGCACGAAAATATTTGAGTTATTAAAAATTTTTACGCCAAATTTTGCCGAAAAAATTTGAATTTTGGCAAAAAAGATTTGAATTTGTTCAAAATTTTTCAACGTTATATCCGAAATTTTGGAATCTCGCGTAAAAATTGAACGTTTAACGCTTCCCGTAGAAAATAAAGTTTCAACGTTATACCATATTTTTTTTTTTTTTTTTTTTTTTTTCGTTTTTTTTTTTNGACTTCATAGCATCTCTTTTTTCTTCATAAAATCCTCGCATCTTCCTCTTTACTTGCCAGATGAATCACGTACTAATCCTAATTGCGTTTATTACTCCCTTCCCATATTTCAGTAGCCTTTTTCTTCTTACACGCCTCCCTCCAAAATTGACAACGGTTTGATTATTACCTTTGATGGGCTTGAAAGAAGAAGTATCTACTGAATTCTGTTCACATTAGTCTTCATCTCTTGCACAGCGAAAATAGATCACTAGACTAATAGATCTGTACGTTCTTCGCGGGTTTGTTTGGGGAGCATCACATCGACATCTTGAAACTCCTTAGAATGCTTTCATTCTTCAATAAAAAGCCGCCTGATGTACAATTTCTCACCTCCAGGATTGATTGACGATTCTTTCGAATCATCATAATATGTGACATAACATGATCAACTGGAAGGCAACATACAAATCAATACCCCGTGAGTTGATGTCGAACTATTCGTCTGCTACAATTGCCTCTCAATCAACCTCTTATCAATCTTTTCACTTCCTCGGTCTAATATGGTAAGTACCAGGGTTCGCCGAAGGTGTTTGGTGATGTGTATCACCTTAATTTATAAACCCGATATTGTTATTAATGAAACATACTATAGACAGAGTTTTAATGACAAAGTACTTTGAGCTATATGACACAGTGTAATAAAACATTCCTTAAACCTCTTTGTTTCTGAACTTATGCTATGTATAATATCTCTTCCTCTTGCTTACTCGCTAACCCAACCATACTCGCTAAATACTGACCAAACTCGCTAAACCCATCCATACTCGCTAAAAGATGAGCATAGCTCCATACTCGCAAATCCAAGATCCATACTCGCTAAGAAGAAAATTCATACTCGCAAGAATTTTTCCAAACTCGCTATATTCCATACTCGCTAAGAAAAAATTCATACTCGCTAGAATTTATTTCATACTCGCTGGACTTTGCTGAAACTCGCTAAATACGTGGCTCAAACTCGCTAACTGATTCCATACTCGCTAAAGAAGACTCAAACTCGCAAGAGTTTAGCATGTCAATACTCGCTAGGAATGCAAGTCAATACTCGCTAAAAATCAGCTAAACTCGCTGTTCATACTCGCTAGGTTTTTTCTCATACGCGCTAAACCACATTATGATACTCGCTAAAGAACAAGCATACTCGCTAAACTAGGGTTTAAGAATGTACGAGCAGCCACAAAAAAAACCCACGAATAGCCATGAAAATCACCATAAAAGCCCAAAAACCAAATCACACAAACTCCTAGTAGCCTATATGAATGATCTAGATGAGACCTAAGATGTAAACACCACGAATCTAATCAAACCAATCGACTAGCTACTAAAACACCCAAAAACACCACGAATCGCCCCTGGTTAGCTCTTGATACCACTTGTTACGACCAAGAATCACTATTCAGGTGGTCGAGGTTGATCAAAGATGATGAATGTCTTCATGGTTTTAGAGAGAGAAAGTAGAGAGAAGGTGAGGTGATAAACAAGATATTATTATTAAGATAGATTATGTTGCACACACCCACACCCCTCAAGTGGAGACTTGAGTGGTATTTATAGGCTAAACATAACATAACCGTTACACGTTTACAACAATAGTCCCTACGTGTCTAGCTAGCTACGTTTCTAGTCCATTTCACGTGTAAGACGCTAGATTCACAAAATAGCAAAGCTAACAGTAACCACTTGAACCACTAAGTTTTATAAAAAATTCAATGTCACCATTTGAACAAACTAGCCGAGTACTTGTGCACAATGGCAATATTTATACATGTGAATTTATATCCAGTTTTGTGTGTAACGTTTATCCATACAACCGAAACAATCAAAATACTAATAGAATTAGTCGTGTATTATTAATTTTAAAAGGTTGAAAAGATAAGTTGTAAAACAATAAAAACACTTATTAATTCTAAAATGTTGAAAAAATTGTAAAGCATTAAAAACAAATTAACTTTAGAAAGTTAAAACCATTCATTAGGCTAATCGTGAAAGGTTAGATAAAATAACATTTCTCATTTTGAAAAGATAAGTTGTAAAACAATAAAAACACTTATTATAGTAGAGATATACATCCACTATTTAGTGTTGTTTATTTTTTCCCTTAGCTAAGGACATGGACCCACTAAACCCCACAAAACTATTTAATATTATTTATTTTTTAAATGAAACTCATTTATTTCCCTTGTTTCATCTATATCTACAAGGGAAGAAATATAGATCCTTTCCCATTAAGACATGCTAAGAGATGTGGACCCACATGGGACTCACTTACCACTTAGCGAAGAGAAAAAAAGAAACACAATCTAAGATAGCAATTCTGATTGAATGTATGGCAACTTATTTCACACTTATCTCACTTGTTTGTCCCACATTGTTTGGTGAAGAACAAATGGTGAGGAGAAAATGCTATAAAGTGATCACCTAAACTTTCTTGTTAGGAAACTTATTCATTTCAGTCCAACAATTCTTCTAGTTTTGAATGTTTGGGGGAGATGTTGGTGACACGGTATAACTAGTTTGTTTTTCTTTTCCTGTACCGTGTTTTCACGCTTCTTCCTCTAACATTTATAAGCTACAATTCTCCATTTAAACTTTTTTCACTACATTAGCCATCAGTAAATATTGACCTATTTACCTATGGAAGGTATTGACCCAAGGTGAAGATCAGTAGTTTGGTTTATGAAAGTCATGGCCGCTACAGAGTCAGTCATATAGTGGTTTACTTGCTTTGTGGTTGAAGAACTTTCATAAAAACGAACATGATAGTTTTACACAATTTTTCAGCGTAGTTGCAGACTTAAAGATGTTTAAGATTAACAAATTGTTTACAACTTCACTATATCAAGTGTCACAATTCACAAAGTTATGCCATTTTCACACGTATGTGCGGATATTAACTTTCTTTTTAGGCAAAAACAAGATATTGATTGCATAACAGCTTCGACAAAGTTTAAGAATATACACCGGAACATTAAGATAGATCCTTATAGGAATAGGAATAACACCAAGGAGTAACGGTTAAATGTTTTAAGTTTGAATCCCATGGCAAGTCCTTACTCTTGAGATTATGCTCCTAGTTGTAACAATTTCGTATGATAAGATTCACGACTTGAATCCATCATTCATCATTGTAGATACACTTTAATTAATCAGTACTTCAAACCATAGAAGTTATGCATATCCACTTGAACACTTGATCACATAGCCAAGCGAGAACACAGCCCATAAGTAGCGACACGACTAACTCAACATTGAATGCCACCATTTGAACGCATATACATCACCATTTAGTGAAAAACAACATGAACTCTTGACATATCATCAATTCCACAACACAAATGATTTTATTTCCTAAAACAGTTACCACATGAACCACTGAGTTTTGTAAGGAATTTGCTTAATTCGTGCTGCAGAAAAAAAAATATATATCACACTCGGTCTTTGACAAAGAAATAATCAAGAGTACAAATGTATACATATTAATCGAGCCTATAACTTATAGTAGAAGATTATTTTGTAACTTATCTTGATCAAACACTAATATAATATCGTTAATAAAAACAACTCATGCACCCCGGCCCCGATAGTACAAAGTAGCCAACAATTAACCCGTGTAAAAGGATTCAAACGAGTGATTATCGAATTTCTTATTTTACAACGCAGATAAAAAAGAAATTTGAATTTGTGTTGTTTGTATTTACATCAACATCAACAAGTAAAAGTATTAAACTAATGATTCAAGGATAGAGGTCCTCTCATGTTCAAATTCAACATGAGAGGTACAGTTGAGATTTATGTGAGTAGAGGAAATAAATATAGAATCTATTGTGTGACCACTATTTTGTTAAAAAAATAATTTTTCTTTATCACAAAACTAACATGACATCTCACGTTCAAATAGAAAATGAGAGGATCCTAATCCATGTGGTTGTTTCGCTTCAAAAAAGATTTTTATAAAAAATTAAAAGAAGATACATGATATAACAGGGCCCTTTTGTGGCTTTCGGTGGCCTTAGACAATAACAACAAAGAGGCCCTATTACATTTTTAAATTAAAGAGAAACTCTATATAAACTTAAATTATATGACTCATATATGTTTAATATTATACGTATTTATATGCAAAACTAATAAAAATGTGGCCCCTTTTAAGTGGAGGCATAGACGGAACTTGAACATTTTTTTTGAGGGGGCCGAATTTATTTTGGGCGGACCGAATTGGAGATTTGTTTGTAACCTCAACTAAATTACCCCTAAAACCTATAATATTTACACTAGGTGCCGCAAAAAAATTTTTTTTTACCGCAATGTATGTATATTCTTAGGGGTACTAAAAGTTAAAAAAGAAAAACTGTTTAGTACGGAGTACAATTTTGTTGGACTGTAAAAAAAATAATATAAAAGGAGAAGGATGTCAGAGTAAAGCTGTTAAACAGTTGGAAGGGAGGACACATCATTTTGGCACTTTGTTTATAAAGGAAAGCTGCCCACCATCTCTTTTCTGGTTANGGGGGGGGGCGGGAGCCTCCCCTGCCCCTACATAGTTTCGTCCCTGAGTGGAGGCACTGCACTGTGTGCCGACGCCTATTGCACACCCTTCCGAGACCCCTTTGGATATAAATGAACTTTACAATACTAGACGAATACTCACACAAATCGACGATGTGTATTAGCTAATAATTATACTTATGAACTTGTGGTTCTGACTTTTGATGCAACACTTACGAGTTTAATTTGTAATCATTGTGAGAATGTTGTTATCATTTTTAATCAAGTGTATATATTATGCAAATCAATTTACTCCTTTTAAAGAGGTTTTAAGTTTTAAAAATATCAAATTTATAAGTAATAAAGATATCACTAAAGAACATAGGAGCTAAAATAGTATACATGTTTGTCCCACATCTTCTAATGAAGAACAAATGTTTCAAAGCAGCTGCTATAAAGTCATCACCCAAGTCTTGTGGTTACAGTTACTTATTCAATCTGCTCCTACCATGCTTCTAGTTTTGAATGTTTGAGCCATCGTTTGATGTGTAGGTATAATTTGATTGTTTTTCTTTTATTATACCAACTCTTCAAACAAATGGTCTAAACATTTATAGACTACAATCTTCAGTACAACTTTTTTGTAATCATTTAGGTCCTACGATGCTTATACTTTTCAATGTTTTGGGGCATCTGTAGATGGCTTGGGGGTTTTTGATTTCGATTTAATTGACTTAATGTTGGTCCCGTTTACACGGATAAACTAACTACAAAGTTAGTTTAAACATGCACCATGCTTAAGTAATGTGTTGAAACACTTTGAAAGATATTTGAAAGAAACGTAAAGTAAGTAGACACGATATTTTTCAACGTTTAATTCTTATTAGAAATCAATCAAAGAATTATACCCAAGTGTTTGCGGAACAACACTTGGGATTGAAATGACAAGTATGGTATGACTCCTCTCTAAACTCAAGCTAAGCTAGAGTGACAACTAAAGGTCCTACTGAGCTATCTCAGGGACTAGGTTGTTCTTTGGAGGAGTAAAAGTTGTTTGTGAATGTCTAAGCATTAATTGCACAAACTTCTCAACTTTTACTCCTCTATTATGTTTCCTATTTATACACAAGTGTTTTACAACCGTTATGATAAAGACAAATGATGACCTAAGCTAATGGAGACAAAATACTTACGTATTTTGTCTCTGTTACATTAGGCTTGGGCATAAGACAATTCTCCTTTCTAAGTAGCAGTGATGACACTGTCCCTGACATTTGCCTTTCAGGGAAAGTTTGATTTCAGGTGATAAGGACAACATCTTATCTCTTCAAAACTTTCCCGCTCCATCCCGCCTAATCTTCAGTCCTTAGGCCTTCATTCTTCAGTCTTTAAGTCATACTTCTTTAGTTGTTGAGGAGTCTTGGGATTCAGTGAGTTATTGTCATCACTCACTTAACCAATCACCTTCTTCTTTGGCTAAGGTGCCACTCACTGATAACCGCCTCACTGAGTGGAGAAGCTTTCTTTTTAGATTCGTCCTTGGCATCCTGAAGGTGACTCACTGAGCAACTGTTCACTCAGTGACTTGAAGTCGTTTAAGGTTTTCTAACACTTAGCTTAATTTGTGTTCAAATCTTTGTTTAATGAGACTTGGGGTACTGAAGTAACCCAACACTTAATATGAAAAAAACTAAATTAATTAAGTTATATGAAAACGTTTGTTTGTGACTTAATAGAGAAAGATTACTGAAAATATTAAGTAATAAAACTGAGGTTGTCTGCATTAAGTCATCTGTTAATTAACATGACTTAATGAAAAATATTAACAAACAGACCCTAGTATGGTTCCACCGTAGTTGTAGATTATAACTGTTAAAGATTTACAAAATGTTAAAAACAAGTTTTGCCCTTACAGGATTGGGTTTGTTGTTTTTGTTGTTAAGCAAAAACAAGTTATTTGCTTCATAATAAACTTCAACAAACTTTAAGGATATCTTTTTGAAAGATTATTATGAACCATATCATGCACATGTTTTATAACCTCTTTAACTATCTTTTTAAAACTCATATCATCAATTTACACAATACTCTCGATGATGTTAATTGACCATATCAATTTTTAGTATATTTGTAATCGAGTTTATTATTATTATTATTATTATTATTATTATTATTATTATTATTATTTTTCTAAGCAAGTACTCGAGGTTACTATCGGCTTATTTTTGAAAGCATCTTAAAAAGTTTCACACCGCTCCACACTAAAATAAACAAAAGAATTAAAAGAGTATATATACATTTATGTCCCACATCGACTGGTAGAGAACAAATGTTCCATAAGAAGATGCTATAAATTGATCACCTAAGCCTTCAAACTAACAAAACTTATTCACTCCACAATAATAGCTCTTCTAGTTTTGAATGTTTGGAGCATGTTTTAATAAGTTGGTATAAATTTTATTTTTTTATTTATTATTATTATTATTATTTTTTTTACAACTTGTTTAAAACATGCTTCTAACATTTATAGAATACAATAGTTTAAATAAAATGTGACATTTATAATCTACAATTTTCAATTCAAGCTTTTCCTTAATACTTTCGTCAATTTTTCCTAGCAATCAGCATGTATAGAACCATTTACCCATTGAAGGTTGAAAAGGTGAACAGTAATTTAGTTCATGGATGTCATGAGCCGCTATAGTCATGTAGCAGTTTAAGTAATTATTGTGAATTGTGATACATATTGTTTGCTTGTGCGGTCGAAGAACTTTCACAGCAACATATATAGTAGTTTTACATATTCTTTCGGCGTAGTTGTAGACTTAAAGATGTGAAAGATTGAAATAATGTTTAAGCTTGTGCTACTTGACTGATCGATTTGGAATATAAACCACACATTTACATGTAGCAACGAGGCTTTTACATGTCAAACCTCAATTCTAACACCAAAAATCTTCATCCTTCTTTGGAGCAACGAAGGCACCTTCTCATTGTCCCTAAACACCCTCGAGTAAGTTTCTTGATCTATACAGCATAGAACCTAGCCCTATGTAGGGCGCGTTGCCACAAGCTTTCTTGGTTAAGACCCATCGGCTCAAGTATGTCACCAACGGGTCCCTAGTTTGAAATAGGGGATAATTTATTCGTTTAATTAACATAGAAACATTTCTTATAGCAACTGGTTTTGACCCCTCCAAAGTCGATGTAAACGATATTCTTTCTACAGAAGTATACAATGTTCATACTAAATGATGAAATTGATAACTTATATGTACGCTGCAAGTCAAAAGACAACGACAACGATTGGCAACTTATGTACCTCCGAGGTCATTGTCTCTTGACTTGTAGCGTACATATAAGTTATCAATTTTGTCATTTAGTATGAACACTGTATACTTCTGTAGAAAGAATTCGTTTACATAGACTTTGGCAGGGTCAGAACATTGCTATAAGAAACGTTTCTATGTTCTAGACGAATAAATTATCCCCTATTGCAAAATACTTTTTGTAAAAAAACTTGAATGTATAGAGAAATTGATTTATTTTGAATTTGGTATGGTCAACATACGTTCCAACGTGGAAATCGTTTAAACAATGCAACAATAAAACGCCTTCCCCATGAAATACCGAGTCACAAGTTAATGCACTAGAGAAGAGAAACTGGTAGGAAACAAATATAGGAAGAACCGCACCGTTATTAGTCACAGCTTGAACCGCGTCCATATTTATCTTCTTTACAAACCTATTACACCAGAAAAAAGTACACATATTGAGAATTACTACAAGTTGGTTTCTGTATTTGGTGTAAAACATCTCTAATAAAAACATGTGAGTAGACGATGAGTTGAAAGAGATTGAAGACTGTTTAGCTGTTTGCTTTCATAATTCCATATATGAAAGAAGTGAATCCTTTTTTATAGTTCCCAAAAGTTAAAATTTTCTATGTAACCTTTAATCTGTTGTAACATACAATATGAATGTATTACCTAAATAATATACATCATGCATTATACATGGTTGAATCATTTTTATTTGGAAACATGTTTTTGAATTAAAATACAAGTTATGTATGGATACAAGTCCTTTATAGTTTATACCATATGTGTTTCGCATCGATCGACTTAAAGTGTTGTAACGTTCCAGTACGTTGGAATGGACGAGCATGAATATGTATGAAGCATGCATGCATGTCTTAAAATCAATATATTTTATGTAATTGTGATTTATTTGACATCAAGGGCTTAATCAAATTTAGCTTACAATCGAGTTAGGAGGTGTGGAGTGCAAACTCGTTTTAGCTAACTTGATTCCGCCACAAACAAGTGTAGGGTCAAGGGGGTCACACCCACTTAAAGGTTAAGGGGCAGCGCCTCTTGCGAGGTCAAGGGGCAGAACCCTTGTTGGGTCCCGCTCCCGAGTGAGCGGGCGGGGGTCGAGGGGAGGCCTCCCCTCGCAAGGTTTGGGGTAGGGCCCAAAACCGAAACGAATTTTGGGATTCGGGTATTACCCGTTTTTTACCAAAAAAAACACAACTTTTCACCAACAGGTGTAACTTTTCCCCCCAACCGCTTTTATCAGAATATAACTAACTTTCGGTTAGATTATATATAGGGCCATAGAAAAACTGAACGTTCAGTAAACATTTCATGAAACGTTAAGTAAAAAGTTCGTTTATGTTCATTTATTTATTAAATGAACGAACATGAAAAATATTTTACGTTCGTTTAGCTAAATGAATGAAAATGAATAAAAGTTGCGTCCGTTCATTTACGTTCGCGAATGTCTGATTATGCATTCGTTAACGTTCGTTTATGTTCATTTATTTATGTATATTCGTATATCATATTTTTTAATTGTATAACTCTAAAATTGAATTAAACAAAACTAACGCTTATAAAATAATATATTGTGCAAAATAATAATGTTTATTTTTGTTTGTCTATGTTCACGTATATTCGATCGTTTATGTTCGTTTAGCGTTTGTTTAGTGCCTTAATTAACGAACATAAACAAACATGAACAACTAATTTTCTTAATAAAAGAACGTGAACAAGAATTCACGTTTATGCGTTTATGTTCGTTTATTTGTTCGGTTAAAATTAAACGATCAAACATGAACAAGGCTTCATTCGTGTTCTTCTGATTCGTTTACAGCCCTAGTTATATAAACCAAACTTGATCTCTTCCATAACATAACAAATATAACAACTTTATGTGCATTGCTTAGTTCTCTCGTACTTTACAAACTAATTGTGATTCATAACATAACAAATATAACAACTTTATGTGCATTGCTTAGTTCTTATCAACTAATTGTGATTATCTGAATTATCCAATCGAGGATTTCGTGATACCCAAGGTATATAGGGTCGAAATACTTCAATTTGAAAGTGGTCTTTACACGATTCAGGGAATATGTCAAGATTGTTTGATTATTAACACCCATACTCACACCCAATATGTCAAGATTGTTTGATTATTAACACCCATACTCACACCCAAAAGTCTAACAATTGTAGGGTGTTGAGTGTTCATGGTTCAACTGAAGAAGTCGTTCAAGCTGAAGATGCTTTGAAGTTTTCCAAGATAATACGCTACCATCGATTACAAATCATTGAAGAACAGTCTACACATAGGGCATAATCTTTTAAGAACCATTTTATTAAGGTGTGTTAATACTTTAGGAATATTGGATTAGTTAGGGTTTGATTTATATATTTCCAAGAAACAGGGGATAATTTATTTGACCTAATGGTGGCAAAAACGACTTCTCTTAGGAATCAATTGATTAAAGAATTGCACAGGGGAGGTTTAAGTGGTCATCTGGGACGTGAGAAGACCGTTGTTTCCATAGAGAAGAAGTTTTATTGACTTCAATTAAAGAGGGATGTTGGTGCATTTGTGCGTAAATGTGATGTGTGTCAAGAAAGAAAAGGGAAAAACACAAAATACGGGTCTTTATATGCCATTTATCTTACCCGAGTGTCCTGGGTTGATATTTCTATGGATTTTGTACTCGGGTTTCCTCGTACCCAACGGTAAGTCAATTATGTGTTTGTTGTTGTTGACATATTTTCTAAGATGGTGCATTTTATTCATTGTAAGAAGAATTTGGATGCGTCTCATATTGCAAGATTATTCTTTCAAGAAGTGGTTCGTTAGCAAGGGGTTCCAAAGTCTATTACTTTGGATTGTAATAGTAAGTTTCTTGCACATATTTATTGACACTTTGAAGGCGTCTAGGTATATCCTTGATTTTTAGTAGTACCGATCATCCTCAAAGTGATGGTCAAACGAAAGTGGTTAATCGCACTTTAGGAAAAATGACTCGTTGTTTATATGGAGATAAGCCAAAGTTATGGGATTTCTTTATAGCTTAAGCCGTATTTTCTTACACTAGTGCGGTTCATAGTTCAGCGGGGTTTTTACAATTTTCTATTGCTTACAAAACTACGCCAAATCAAGTGGTGGATTTAGTGATGTGTTGGGCAAGAAGAATGTTCTAGCAAATAAGATGGTGGAAGAGGTACAAGCTACTTATGAAGTTGTTAGGGCTAAAATTGTTGAGTGGAATGCTAAGTACAAGGTTGTTGCTGATAAACATCTTCGAGTCAAGTTGTTCAAGGAAGGTGATGAAGTTATGGTGTTTCTTAGAAAAGAACGTTTTTCGCTAGGTACTTATAGCAAGCTTCAACAAAAGAAATATGGTCCTTACAAGATTCTACAAAAGATTAATGAGAATGATTATGTGGTATATTTACCAAATACCACGAGTAGTTAACGAATTTCAATATTTCCGACATTTATGAGTTTCACCCCGAGGATGAAGTTCATAATAAGATCAAGGAGTTAACTGAGGAGTACATGGAGAACTTAAATCATGGCAAGAGGACTCGAATCAAGAAAACGTGATCCTGCTATCTCTATGGCATAAAGCTTATTTCTCGGTTATGTCGTAGAAGCTACAACTTTTATTTATGTTTGTCTTTAGTTTTCTCTACGGTGTAAAGGAATGTTTCTCATTACAACTTAGAGATCTCGAATAAGTATTAGCTAAAGGGTGCCGTAAAGGAAAAAACGTGCTTACGTCGTAAAGGCTTCGATAGCTGAAGTTTCCTTTTATTGTTTGAGTCAGTTTTTACCAAGTTTAGGTCACTTTATCCTCAAGATTTACTCCTCTATAAATATAGGGCTTGAGTTCATTGTTTAGACATTCAATCATCAATAAATTTTTGACTTAATCTTGAATCCTTTGTGATCTTATTTAACCTTTGTTAGGGTTTTATTCACTCTTTCCTTCTGCGTCATAGAGAGACTTAAAAATCTATAGTTTGTGTTTTTTTCTTAGCATGTGATGTATGGTTTATGTTTTGGTTGAGAAAGGGATAAGTGGGTGAAACTTTTTAACCCATTGCTCGTAAACTGTTTTAATTCCCCGCTCATCAATTGTAGGTGAATACAGGTCATTTTGGTACGAAATGTTAATATGGGTAATTTTCTTCGTATTAGTTAAAGAGGAGATGCTCATCCCACATTGACTGCTGAGAAAAAATGATTGGAGAGAAGATTCATTAAAGTGTGGAAGCGCACAACTCTCTAATATGCCACAAAATAATTTTATATTATAGTTTTAAATGTCAATGATGAAATGATGTGTAAGTACAAAGTTTTCACTGATATTATAAAACGAGTGAGAGTTGCATGCGCGTTGCGTTCGGAGAAAAAAGTAATCAACAGTAAGTATTCAATGTCTTGAATTTCAGTCAATCTATAAATAATTACTTATTAATATTTATACCTGACATATTTTTTTTTTTAAATCTTGAAATTATTGGCGTTCATTATAAAGTAAGGTAATTAACATGGACTATTTATGTAACATTTTGTAACACAAACAATCAGTAAATTTAACTTAGGGACCTTTAACGAAATCAGTAGGTATCTAAAGGGAATATTTGTGTAAATCTTAATTACACAAATAGTCACATATTTAACATAAGTTCTGTTGCAACAATTACATTTAACGACATGGATGAATTTTGAAATTCATTAAGGATTGTCTCTGAAACGCAAATTCATCGGAGGGACTATTTTTGCCATTCTTAAAAATATAGAACATTATTTCACCTAAAAAAAATAAAAAAATTACCCAATCTCGTCTTCCACGAGATATGAAGGAGGTGAGATTTAGACAGCTTTACCCCTACCCGAAAGTAGATAGGCTGCTTCAGAGGATATCCGGCCTTTTTGCAGTTAGTAAGAACTGAGGATCGAACCCTTGACATTTATGTTCAAACTCCAAAAGAGAAGGATTTTTCAACTGATCCAACTCTACTAAAATTTTACCTCACAAAGCATTAAAAAAACAATTGTTTGTCAAATTTTATTTGTCTATTACTTTGTTGTTTCACTTACAACATTTATAAACTATATTTTGAGTAAGTTTTTGTCACTGTTTGCGTTTTCTGTTTATAGAATATGAGCGAATATTAATTGTTATGACTAACTCATTTGATTAATTTTGTGACTAAAAATGAGATTATGACATCTACCAAAATCAAAGGTCAGTATTATAAATGAGAAAATGTGTAATTCAATTGTCAACTGTTGAATTGGATTGACACAAATTTGTCATATGAATTAGATCTCATAATCATTTTTCTTTATGAGATATGGATTTTTTTACTTAAGTCTATGTTGGCGTTACATCGTTTATACATACTAGAAGAGTACCCGTGCATAGCAACGGAGTTTTATATCGGCAGATAGTTTTAGTGATAAAAAATGTTAATGGGTTATAAACGAAAAATAAAAAAAATTGAGGATTTGAGGATTAAACATAATGTTTTGAAACCGGTTCGACCCGGGTGGTTCAACGGTCGAAAAAACCGGTCAAATTAAACCGGTTCAACCCGTCGGGTTTGATGCGTCCCAGGTCAATCCGGTTTTCGATGTGTATTAATAGTTTCCTTTTGAAACATATGTGTATTAATAGTTGAAATTACTCATAATTAAATGTTTCAATAATCCATTTTAATTTTTTTTTTCATATTTTACTTTCTTGACTTTTCACGTTGACTATTTTTGTGGTTCTAGCATTTCTCTTTTGTTTTATAGATGGTATATATAATCAATTTCTTCTAGACATTTGTGAATTGACGCATTCAACGTAGCGAGTAGAAAATATATTGCTAAATCAATATAATCAAGTAGGTTATTTTATACCGATATGCAATACGAATAAGGATCCTTTCATGTTCAAAAAATACATAAGAGGTAATGTTATGTTTAATATGATTGTACATTGTCATTATTGCAAAGCATTTATTTCATTTTAATTCAAAAGTACGATCATATCAAACACAACATTATGTATCATAGTTTTAGAAAATGAGAGGATCCTTATCCCATACCATACACATTAGATGACCACACATAACTCTAGTCTTACACAATAAAGTTAACTCTAGTCTCTAGTTGCTTTGGTTTCTCTTATATGGTTGTATAAATGCTCAACATAAATATATACTCTCTCCATCTCAAAATTATTGTCAGAAGACAAGAATTACAAAGTTTAATAAAAGTGGTGCTACTTTTGTTTTCAATCACTCAAAGAGAATATTTCCCTACTTTATTCTCTAGTTTTTACTTAAAAAGTAAAGTGGACAATTAATTTGAGACATCCAAAATGAAAATGTGAACCATAATTTTGAGACAGAGAGAGTACAATTAATGAATAAATATACGTAGACACACAATGAATAAATCAAGCTATTACTCTCACTGTGTTATATTATGCAAAAATCAAGCAAATTAAATTTTCATATATACCAAATGTTATATAAAAAAATCATGCCACATGAGACAAAAGACGAAGGGTATTTATTTTTTTTATTTTTTATTTTATTTTATTATTATTATTATTATTATTATTATTATTATTATTATTATTATTATTATTATTATTATTATTATTATTATTATTATTATTATTTTTGCGCTTGCAATTGCCTAACTTGAAAGAGAAATCCTTACACCCTTTAACTCTATAACTGATCCATAAGAGTGCTAGGTGTAGCAACGAACACACGCTCGCCATGCATATGTGGCACCCTCGCTGTCTTCGCCGTCCCTCGCCGCTGCACCGGCCCCCCCTCGCCGCAGCTCGCCTAAACAAGCCTCTTCGTCTGCACGAAGAGCTCCAACTTCTGATAAATCGTGTACTTTTTTTTTCTTTTTCCATTTATTTTGTTTTTGTTTTAATATAGGTTTTGTATATTTGTAAATATAAAGGTTTTGTAAAGTGTAGATTATGTAATTGTTTTGTAAAAATGTAAGTTGTGAAAATGTAACATAATATGTAATTGTTTTGTAAATGCAAGTACATTAAACATAGGAAATTAAAACATTAAACTAAGCAACGGAAATTAAAACAACGATTACAACATTAAACTAAGAAACGGAAATTAAAAATCCTAGACTACATAATGATAATGCAAATACAAATCAATAAAATGATTCAGTCCGTGCCATAGCCCTCGTCACTCGAATAGGAGGCACTCGAATCGTCCTCACTCGATGGCACACGGGGTAATCCCATTTCCCATCGCCATTTTGCTCGACGGTTTCTCCGATCATGTTTAGCTCTTGCATACGCCTCACGAGCTCTTGCCACACGTTCTTCCTCTACTTGAAGACGTAACAATTCTTGCATATCTTGCTGAAACAGTTCTTCATCAGTCAACGCACGTGGAAAGTTTGCCGGTGGATTGTAGTGGGGTGGATTGTTTGCNCCGATCATGTTTAGCTCTTGCATACGCCTCACGAGCTCTTGCCACACGTTCTTCCTCTACTTGAAGACGTAACAATTCTTGCATATCTTGCTGAAACAGTTCTTCATCAGTCAACGCACGTGGAAAGTTTGCCGGTGGATTGTAGTGGGGTGGATTGTTTGCCGGTGGATTGTAGTGGGGTGGATTGTTTGCCCGTGGATTGTTCACCGGTGGAAAAAGAAATTCCGGTGGAGTGTTCTGTGGTGGATTGTCATATTGGAAGACGGGAAACAGATCTTGTGATGGATTGTTTTGTGGTTCATTGTCGTATGGGAAAACCGGGAAAAGATCTTCGGGTGGGGTGTTGTAAACTGACTCGTTATCTGGAGAATTGTTATGGGACATTGTTTAGAGAGAATTGTTTGTGAATTATGTATGATTTGTGTGTGAATTGTGGGTGTATTGTGAGCACCTGGGAATGGCTATTTATAGGGCCGTTGTTTGGATTTGAAATCTAAATTTATCCCGCTCTTGTATTTGAATTTAAAATTTAAACAATTAACCGCCCTTTTTTTTGAATTTGAATTTAACATGTTGTGTACGTTTGAATATTAAATGTTTATGCACATGTTTTTTTTTGAATTTGAAATTTAAACGTTTAACCGCCCTTTTATTTGAATTTGAAATTTCAATTTATCCCGATCAGGTTTTGAAATTTGAATTTCTAAATACCCCTATATAAAGAATACCATAATATACACTTTTGCACACACTTCACTTTCTAAACAATTTTACAATGGCTAATCGTTGGTCAGTTGAAGAAGAGAACTTGCTAGCCGACATGTGGCTTGTCGTTCATGAATTCCATAGCGAATCCGTTTTTTGGAATGAGGTTACAGAGAGGTTCAACAACAATTCTGACGGTCCTCTTCGTAACAAACACCAGATAACGGCTAAGTGGGCAAGAATGAACTGTGAATGTCAAAAATTCAATGATAATTACTTGAGCGTACAGCGTAATGACGAGTTCAATGAGCGTCTTCACACTGCAATGAACATTTTCAGAGAACACTTTGGTGGGCAAGGATTTAGATATCTTAACGTGTGGTTCATTTTAAGAAGGAGCCCCATATGGAACAGATATAGGGATTAATGGCTTTTGTTGTTCTGTATCGTTTGTATTTGTATTTCCGTATCGTTTGTGGTTGTATTTCTGTTTCGTTTGTATTTGTATTCCCGTATCGTTTGTGGTAGTATCTCCGTTTCGTTTGTATTTGTATTCTCCCGCCCTTGAATTTGAATTTCAATTTGAATTCAAAATACTATCCCGCCCTTCAAGTTGAATTTGAATTCAAAATAATATCCCGCCCTTCAATAAACCCCTATTAATACCTGATGAGGCGAAAAGTGTTACGCTTTTATGGGGTCATTTAAGCCCTAATCCGTAATTATTTGATCAAATATTGCCTTAAATCGTTCCTTTTGTCATTTTAGGTACTTTGAACAGGAAATCTAGAAAATGAAGCATTTTAGACGTTTTTGGAGCATAAAAGTGAAGAAAACGACAAAGTCTCAAAATATGCTGGAAATTGTACCTGACGGCGTCACGCTTTACCATGTGACGGCGTCACGCTTTGACAACAAGGTGGATGATTTTTGCACTAAACGCCCCAGAAAGATTTTGGAGAAATTACACGTGACAAAGTCACGTGTAAATGGAAGTAGGCCGTCACGTTATAGCGTAAAGGGTGACGGCCCAGAAGACTTTAAAGAGGGACGGCGTCAGAAGTGGATCTGAGCAATCCGAATAGTGTTTTGGCGGCGAGGTGACGACGTCACACTCTATAAGGTGACGCCGTCAGATTGTAAAATCTATATATATTCTTTTAATTTTCATTCATTAGGTGTGCAAATTTTGGGAAGAAACCCTAGCTCTTTTTTCTACTGTATTTTTGAGGGTTTTCTACCCTCGAAACTTGGATGCTTAATTGAAAATAAGTCTTTTCCAAATCATTCAATATGTCTATTTATTGTGTGATTATATCTTATGCTTGTCTTTCAATTAACATGCTAGGCTAGGTCTTTATTGTGTTTACTTAGATCTAATGAAATTTAGCTATTGATTATATGTTGTTGGTTTGTTTGTGATTATTGTGGGTGGGTGAAGTCGATGTTAGGCTTAAGAAAACTGGTTAACCTCCTATACGGTAACTTGCTTGAACGTCTTAAGAAACATGAATCGGATGTATACTACGATTATTTGGTTGTATTTAATGCATAAGCGAGTTCTAATGATTGATATAGGGATATAGACCGAGAAATAGTCAAACAAAGTCAAACCGGGAGTATTGGATATCCCCGAGTCGTGTCCGTGTGAGGTGTGAAATGCGAAGTCGAGAACCGTTTTGTGATCGGGTGATTTGAATGGGGTTTAAAGAGAATTTGGAATTTCTAAACTAAATGAAGCAAATAATAACTCAAAATAACTCAAATTAATAAACATGAAAAGCAAGTAATTCACAAATTAACTTAAACGAAATCTAAACCTAAAAATGTAACGCGTAAGATCTAAAAACGTAAACTAAATAGGCAACTACTTAATTTAAACTACGATTTCGAATTTAGAATTGAAAAACTATT
>LBNU01018435.1:115960-165708 GCA_014162995.1 Artemisia annua | reverse complement strand
TTTTTTTTTTTTTTTTTTTTTTTTTTTTTTTTTTTTTTGTGATGCATACCAAGTGTTTGATGAAATGCCTGTGAAATGTTTTGATTCAAAAAAACATGGAAATATTGATAATGATGGTTTATTTGAAGTGGGTTTTCGGGTTATCGAAACGCGATAAGCTGTTTTGATATATAGCATAAGCTTATGCATCTTGTGCATTGTATTATGATAATACTTAAGTCATGGGGTGTTTGTTTAAGCTTATTTGATGGGCTTGTGAGCTTATTGAATTTGATAAGCTCATTTATTTTTCGGGCTTATGAGCTTATAGATCTCATTAGCCCAAAAAATTGAGCTTATGAGCTTATCAAAGTTTCAATAAGCTCATAACGCTATCAAATCAAACACCCTCTGAATAAGCTATTATTGTGAAAGAGATTAAGTTGTTTCAAAGTTCAAAGTTGACCCATTTGATTTTGGAATGTAGATGCTTCCTTGCTTTGCTTAGATAACCATTGCTCTCATTTTCTATCTCTAAGGCGAGACCTTCTTCTTGGTTTCTTATTTTATAAATATTTAAATAAAATATATGGAGAAAACATGAGTAACCGATCAATGTAAATTCATTTTGGGTGCATCTGCGATGTGATTTCTGGATTTCTATGTAAATTTATCTCTTATTCCTTGGATAGATATCGGATAACCGAGGATTGGGGAACACGAAACCTACTAGGGTTTCGTGTGTATAAATAGAGGTCCCCTAGGTCCTCTACAGGTACGATATCAAACCCTAATTCACAAGTCTTTAACCCAAACTCGATTACTTACTCTCACGCCGGAGGATAATCGGGGGAAACAATCCCTCGATAAGCCTAACGGTGTTTCTTGTTTCTCTTAGTGCGCAGGTTTCAAGCACTTATACCCGAATTGGTACTCAAGCCAAGCCTTGCCCAACTTTTGTATCAACAGTTTACGAATGTCATGAGCCGCTATAGAGTCATATAGTGGTTTAAACAACTATCGCAATACATATTTTTTGCTTTGTGGTTAAAGAACTTTCATAAAAACGAACATGATAGTTTTACACAATTTTTCAGCGTAGTTGCAGACTTAAAGATGTTTAAGATTAACAAATTGTTTACAACTTCACTATATCAAGTGTCACAAAGTTATGCCATTTTCACACGTATGTGCGGATATTAACTTTCTTTTTAGGCAAAAACAAGATATTGATTGCATAACAGCTTCGACAAAGTTTAAGAATATACACCGGAACATTAAGATAGATCCTTATAGGAATAGGAATAAAACCAAGGAGTAACGGTTAAATGTTTTAAATTTGAATCCCATGGCAAGTCCTTACTCTTGAGATTATGCTCCTAGTTGTAACAATTGTTGAATTATAGTTAAATAATTAACGTGTGAATGTCTAGAATCGAACACGAGACCTCGGGATTGCACACATTACAAACGAGAATAAAAGTATAATAATAATTATATTAATTGTTAGTTTATAATTATTATTTAAAACACTAAACGGACTTAACGGTCGTTATGTATTAAGTGTAAGTACTAACTATCGTTAAAAAGGAAAAGGAAGGACTAGGATGCAAACTTGGACAACAAGAAAGATCTAGAAACCCCTTTGGGGTCCTAGGCCGGTTCGAATAGGGGCTAAGGATGCAAATCCTTAGCTTGGTCACCAAGTTTCTATCCCTATATAAACAAGGGCCTTTAGAAGGGATTTTACACATTCTCTTGTACACACACAAGATCCCTAAAACTATTTTCTCCCTTCCTTTGTTCTTGGCCGATCGTCCTTAACCCCACACAAGGGTTTGGGTCGAATTTTTGTTAATCAAAAATTAGTGTTTTGTTTACTTGCATAAACCTTTAATTCGTTAGTAGTTTGTGTGTACAAGAACGAGGTAATTACTCACTATAGTAATTATCAAGAGATCGTTAAACAAAAAGGTAAGGGGTTTAACATTGATCTACATAAACCTTAATTAGGGTTCGTCACTTGTTCAATCCAAATCAAGAATTGCTAAAGAGGTATGTTTTCTATTTATGTTTTAGTTAACAATTTATATGTTGTACTTGATCCTATGCTTCCGCTATTATGTGCTACTTTGTATTCTTATTTATATGATAGTCATGATACATAAATTCTAACAACAATTTCGTATGATAAGATTCACGACTTGAATCCATCAATCATCATTGTAGATACACTTTAATTAATCAGTACTTCAAACCTTAGAAGTTATGCATATCTAATCCACTTGAACATGATCACATAGCCAAGCAAGAACACAGCCCATAAGTAGCGACACTACTAACTCAACATTGAATGCCACCATTTGAAAGCATATACATCACCATTTAGTGAAAAACAACATGAACTCTTGACATATCATCAATTCCACAACACAAATGATTTTATTTCCTAAACAGTTACCACATGAACCACTGAGTTTTGTAAGGAATTTACTTAATTCGTGCTGCAAAAACAAAAACAAAATAAAATAAAAAATATCACACTCGGTCTTTGACGAAGAAATAATCAAGAGTACAAATGTATATATGTTTTGCAACTTATCTTGATCAAACACTGGTATCACAACTCACGCACCCCGGCTCCGATAGTATAAAGTAGCCAACAGTTAACCCATGTAAAAGGTTTCAAACGAGTGATTATGGAATTTCTTATTTTACAACGCAGATAAAAAAGAAATTTGAATTTGTGTTGTTTGTATTTACATCAACCATCAACAAGTAAAAGTGTTAAACTAATGATTCGTTGGTTGTTTCGCTTCAAAAAGCGATTTTTATAAGAGTGCTTGGCGTGGTATTTTGCCACCTCAGCGCTACCTCATCTCGTTCTCAATAAAACACCAATAACTAACTCAATAAAAAAAACTAATATTAACACCTATTGGGACCCACAAAAAATATCCACTCATTCACAAAAAACTAAATGCGTGGATATTGGATATTGATTTCTCCCATTTTCATTCTCTTCTTTTGGAGAACTTGAGAATGATGCGGTGAACTTACTAAAGCGTATCCGAAGATTCTCGGTGACTCAAGACATTGGAGCACATGCTGCTGCTCATATTTTTAGTAGGGTTAGCTTCGTTATAGCTAGAGGAGTGGGGCCCAGTTAGTATCTCGACTACCCACTAATTTTTTGTAAATCCTATGTTTTTCTAATAAAATGATCTTATAATAATAATAATAATAATAATAATAATAATAAACAAATGGGGCGAATGGCACCCGCCATTGCACCCACTATTTTACCAACAACGGACGAATGGCTAGATAGGTGGTCTGGTAAACGGCGTGTTGTTGGTATGTTGTTGGGCAAATGGCGGACCAAAAACAGCTGCAAACCGAGCTCTCTAAAAGATTAAAAGAAAATACATGATATAAATGAACTTTACAATATCTCTCTGAAAAACAAAGGAGCTAAAATAGTATACACGTTTGTCCCACATCGTCAAATGAAGAACAAATGTTTCAGAAGCAGCTGCTATAAAGTCATCACCTAAGTCTAGAAGTTACAAATACTTATTCAATTCCTAGCTTCTAGTTTTGAATGTTTGAGGAGCAAGTATAATTTGATTGTTTTTCTTTCATTATACCAGCTCCTCGAATCATTGGTCTCGAACATTTATAAACTACAATCTTAATTACAACTTTTTTGTCATCATTTAGGTCATACGATGTTCCTATTCGTGAATGACTTGGGGCATCTGTTGATGGCTTAGTATGGTTTCACCGTAGTTGTAGATTACAACTGTTTAAGATTTACAAAATGTTAAAAACCTCACTATATCAAGTGTTGTAAAGTTATGTCATTTTCACACGTATGTGAGGATATTAACTTTTGGCCCGACGTGATTGGGTTCGTTGTTGTTGTTATGCAAAAACAAGTTATTCACCGATATCATGCACATGTTTTATAACCTCTTTAACTATCTTTTTTTAACTCATATCATCAATTTACACAATGCTTTCAATGATGTTAATTGACCATATCAATTATTAGTATATTTGTAATCGAGTTTATTTTTATTTTTTCTAAGCAAGTACTCGAGGTTACTAACGGCTTATTTTTGAAAGCATCCATAGATAGCTTTTTCATATTTTTGAAAACATCCAAAAAGTTTTACATCGCTCTGTACCAAAATCTCTTTGGAAAACAAAAGAATTAAAAGAGTATACATTTATGTCCCACATCGACTGGTAGAGAACAAATGTTCCATAAGAAGATGCTATAATAAACTGATCACCTAAGCCTTCGAATTAACAAAACTTATTCACTCAATAATAATAGCGCTTCTAGTGCTTCTAACATTTATAGACTACAATGCTCTAAATAAAATGTGACATTTATAATCTACATTTTTCAATTCAAGCTTTTCCGTAACACTTTAGTCAATTTTTCCTAGCTGTCAGCATGTATAGAACCATTTACCCATTGAAGGTAAAAAGGTGAAAGAGTAATTTAGTTCATGGATGTCATGAGCCGCTATAGTCATGTAGCAGTTTTAGACAACTTTTCGTAATTATTACGATACATATTGTTTGCTTGTGCGGTCGAAGAACTTTCACAGCAACATATATAGTAGTTTTACATATTCTTTCGGCGTAGTTGTAGACTTAAAGATGTGAAAGATTGACATAATGTTTAAGCTTGTGCTACTTGACTGATTTGGAATATAAACCACACATTTACATGTAGCAATGAGGCTTTTACATGTTTGAGGGATATAAATGTACCAGAAATTAATTGTCAAACCTCAATTCAACACCAAAAATAAAGCACCCTTCTCATTGTCCCTAAACACCCTCGATTAAGTTTCTCGATCTATACAGCATAGAACCTAACCCTATGTCGGGCGCGTTGCCACAACCTTTCTTGGTTAAGACCCATCGTCTTAAGTATGTCAATGTCACCAACGGGTCCCTAGTTTGAAATAGGGGATAATTTATTCGTTTAACATAGAAACATTTCTTATAGCAACCGGTTTTGACCCCTCCAAAGTCGATGTAAACGATATTCTTTCTACAGAAGTATACAATGTTCATACTAAATGTCGAAATTGATAACTTATATGTACGCTGCAAGTCAAAAGACAACGACAACGATTGGCAACTTATGTACCTCCGAGGTCGTTGTCTCTTTACTTGCAGCGGACATATAAGTTATCAATTTTGTCATTTAGTATGAACATTGTATACTTCTGTAGAAAGAATTCGTTTACATAGACTTTGGCGGGGTCAGAACGTTGCTATAAGAAACGTTTCTGTGTTCTAGACGAATAAATTATCCCCTATTTCAAACTACTTTTTTTTTTTTTTTTTTNAATTGATTTATTTTGAATTTGGTATGGTCAACGTACGTTCCAATGTGGAAATCGTTCAAACAATGCAACAATAAAACGCCTTCCCCATGAAATGCCGAGTCACAAGTTAATGCAATAGAGAAGAGAAACCGGTAGGAAACAAATATAGGAAGAACCGCACTGTTATTAGTCACAGCTTGAACTGCGTCCATATTTATCATCTTTACAAACCTATTACACCAGAAAAAAGTACACATGTTGAGAATTACTACAAGTTGGCTTCGGTATTTGGTGTAAAACATCTCTAATAAAAACATGTGAGTAGACGATGAGCTGAAAGAGATTGAAGACTGTTTAGCTATTTGGTTTCATAATTTCCATATATGAAAGAAGTGAATCCCTTTTTATAGTTCCCAAAAGTTAAAATTTTCTATGTACCTTAATCTGTTGTAACATACAATATGAATGTATTACCTAAATCCTACCGACTTTTGGGGTAGAAACACCAACTAAGGTAGATACATCATGCATTATACATGGTTTATGGTTGAATCATTTTTATTCGGAAACTTGTTTTTGAATTAAAATACAAGTTATGTATGGATACGAGTCCTTTATAGTTTATACCAATATGTGTTTCGCATCGATCGACTTAAAGTGTTGTAACGTTCCAGTACGTTGGAATGGACGAGCGTGAATATGTATGAAGCATGCATGCATGTCGATCTTAAAATTGACAAAGAATATATTTTATGTAATTGTGATTTATTTTACATCAAGGGCTTAATCAAATTTATCTTACAGTTGAGTTAGGAGGTGTGGAGTGCAAACTCGTTTTAGCAAGCTTGATTCTGCCACAAACAAGTGTAGGGTCAAGGGGGCCACGCCCACTTACAAGAGCAGCGCCTCTTGCGAGGTCAAGGGCAGAAACAGCGCCTCTTGCGAGGTCAAGGGCAGAACCCCTTGTTGGGTCCCGCTCCCGAGTGAGCGGGCGGGGGTCGAGGGGAGGCCTCCCCTCGCAAGGTTTGGGGTAGGGCCCAAAACCGAAACGAATTTTGGGATTCGGGTATTACCCATTTTTCCCTCAAAACATTTTTTACCACAAAACGACACAACTTTTCACCAACAGGTGTGACTCTTCCCGCCAACCGCTTTTATCCGAATATAACTAACTTTCGGTTAGATTATATATAGGGCCGTAAACAAACTGAATATTCAGTGAGCATTTCATGAACTGTTAAGTAAAAAGTTCGTTTATGTTCATTTATTTATTAAATGAACGAACATGAAAAATATTTTACGTTCGTTTAGCTAAATTAATGAAAATGAACAAAAGTTACGTCCTTTCATTTATGTTCGCGAATGTCTGATTATGCGTTCGTTTATGTTCATTTATTTACTTATGTTCGTATATCATATTTTTTAATTGTATAACTCTAAAATTGAATTAAACAAAACTAACGCTTATAGAATAATATATTGTGCAAAATAATAAAGTTTATTCTTGTTTGTCTATGTTCACTTATATTCGACCGTTTAAGTTCATTTAGTGCCTTAATGAACGAATATAAACAAACATGAAAAACTAATTTTCTTAATAAACGAACATGAACAAGAATTCACGTTTATGCGTTTATGTTCGTTTATTTGTTCGGTTAAAATTAAACGAACGAATATGAACAAGGCTTCGTTCGTGTTCTTCTGATTCGTTTACAGCCCTAGTTATATAAACCAAACTTGATCTCTTCCATAACATAACAAATATAACAACTTTCTATGCATTACTTAGTTCTCTCGTACCTTATAAACTAATTGTGATTATCTGAATTATCCAATCGAGGATTTCGTGATACCCAAGGTATATAGGGTCGAAATACTTCAATCTCAAAGTGGTCTCTACACGATTCAGGGAATATGTCAGGATTGTTTGATTATTAACACCCATACTCACACCCAAAAGTCTAACAATTGTAGGGTGTTGAGTGTTCATGGGTCAACTAAAGAAGTCGTTCGAGCTGAAGATGCTTTGAAGTTTTCCAAGATAATACGCAACCATGGATTACAAACCATTGAAGAACAGTCTACACATAGGGCATAATCTTTTAAGAACCATTTTATTAATGTGTGTTAATACTTCAGGAATATTGGATTAGTTAGGGTCTGATTTATATATTTCCAAGAAACAGGGGATAATTTATTTGACCTAATGGTGGCAAAAACGACTTCTCTTAGGAATCAATTGATTAAAGAATTGCACGGGGGAGGTTTAAGTGGTCATCTGGGACGTGAGAAGACTGTTGTTTCCGTAGAGAAGAGGTTTTATTGACTTCAATTAAAGCAGATGCTGGTGCATTTGTGCGTAAATGTGTTGTGTGTCAAGAAGGAAGGGGTAAAACACAAAATACGGGTCTTTATATGCCATTTCTCGTACCCGAGTGTCCTTGGGTTGATATTTCTATGGATTTTGTACTTGGGTTTCCTCGTACCCAACGGTAAGTCAATTCTGTGTTTGTTGTTGTTGACATATTTTCTAAGAAGGTGCATTTTATTCATTGTAAGAAGAATTTGGATGCGTCTCATATTGCAAGATTATTCTTTCAAGAAGTGGTTCGTTAGCAAGGGGTTCCAAAGTCTATTACTTTGGATCGTAATAGTAAGTTTCTTGTACATTTTTATTGACACTTTGAAGGCATCTAGGTATATCCTTGATTTTTAGTAGTACCGACTATCCTCAAAGTGATGGTCAAACGAAAGTGGTTAATTGCACTTTAGGAAAAATGACTCGTTGTTTGTATGGAGATAAGCCAAAGTTATGGGATTTGTTTATAGCTTAAGCCGTATTTTCTTACACTAGTGCGGTTCATAGTTCAACGGGGTTTTCACAATTTTCTATTGCTTACAAAACTCTGCCAAATCAAGTGGTGGATTTGGTTGATGTGTTGGGCAAGAAGAATGTTCTAGCAAATAAGATGGTGGAAGATGTACAAGCTACTTATGAAGTTGTTAGGGCTAAAATTGCTGAGTCGAATGCTAAGTACAAGGTTGTTGCTGATAAACATCTTCGAGTCAAGTTGTTCAAGGAAGGTGATGAAGTTATGGTGTTTCTTAGAAAAGAGTGTTTTTCGCTAGGTACTTATAGCAAGTTTCAACAAAAGAAATATGGTCCTTACAAGATTCTACAAAAGATCAATGAAAATGATTATGTGGTATATATACCAAATACCATGAGTATTTAACGAATTTCAATATTTCCGACATTTATGAGTTTCACCCCGAGGATGAAGTTGATAATAAGATCAAGGAGTTAACTGAGGAGTACATGGAGAACTTAATCATGGCAAGAGGACTCGAATCAAGAAAAACGTGATCCTGCTATCTCTATGGTGTAAAGCTTATTTCTCGGTTATGTCGTAGAAGCTACAACTTTTATTTATGCTTGTCTTTAGTTTTCTCTACGGCATAAAGGAATGTTTCTCATTACAACTTAGAGATCTCGAATAAGTATTTGTTAAAGGGTGTCGTAAAGGGAAAAACGTGCTTACGTCGTAAAGGCTTCGATAGCTGAAGTTTCCTTTTATTGTTTGAGTCAGTTTTTACCAAGTTTAGGTCACTTTATCCTCAATATTTACTTCTCTATAAATATAGGGCTTGAGTTCATTGTTTAGACATTCAATCATCAATAAATCTTTGACTTAATCTTGAATCCTTTGTGATCTTATTTAACCTTTGTTAGGGTTTTATTCACTCTTTCCTTCTGCGTCATAGAGAGACTTAAAAATCTATAGTTTGTGTTTTTTTTCTTAGCATGTGATGTATGGTTTATGTTTTAGTTGAGAAAGGGATAAGTGGGTGAAACTTTTTAACCCATTGCTCGTAAACTGTTTTAATTTCCCGCTCATCAATTGTAGGTGAATAGAGGTCATTTCGTACGAAATGTTAATATGGTTAATTTTCTTCGTATTGGTTAAAGAGGAGATGCTCATCCCACATTGACTGCTGAGAAAAAATGACTGGAGAAAAGATTCATTGAAGTGTAGAAGCGCACAACTCTCAAATATGCCACAAAATAATTTCGTATTATAGTTTTAAATGTCAAGGATGAAATGATGTGTAAGTACAAAGTTTTCACTGATATTATAAAACGAGTGAGAGTTGCATGCGCGTTGCATTCGGAGAAAAAAGTAATCAACAATAAGTATTCAATGTCTTGAATTTCAGTCAATCTATAAATATTTACTTATTAATATTTTTACCTGACATAATTTTTTATTTTTTTTATTATTATTTTTTGTTAAATCTTGAAATTATTGGCCTTCATTATAAAGTAAGGTAATCAACATGGACTATTTATGTAATATTTTGTAACACAAACAATCACTAAATTTAACTTAGGGACCTTTACCGAAATCAGTAGGTATCTAAAGGGACTATTTGTGTAAATCTTAGTCACATATTTAACATAAGTTCTGTTGCAACAATTGCATTTAACGACACGGATGAATTTTGAAATTCATTAAGGATTTTCTCTGAAATGCAAATTCATTAGAGGGACTACTTTTGCCATTCTTAAAAATATAGAACATTATTTTACCTAAAAAAATTAAAATTATCCAATCCCGTCTTTCACGAGATATGGAGGAGGCGAGATTTAGACAACTTTCCCCTACCCGAAGGTAGATAGGCTGCTTCAGAGGATATCCGGCCTTTTTGCAGTGAGTAAGAACTGAGGATCGAACCCTTCACATTTATGTTCAAACTCCAAAAGAGAAGGATTTTTCAATTGATCCAACTCTACTAAAATTTTACCTCACAAAGTATTAAAAAACATTTGTTTGTCAAATATTATTTGTCTATTACTTACTTTGTTGTTTCACTTATAACATTTATAAACTATGTAATATTTTGAGTAAGTTTTTGTCACTGTTTGAGTTTTCTGTTTATAGAATATGAGCGAGTATTAATTGTTATGACTAACTACTCATTTGATTAATTTTGTGACTAAAATTGAGATGATGTCACGATGAGATCTGCCAAAATCAAAGGCAAATGTTATAAATGAAAAAACGTGTAATTCAATTGTCAACTGTTGAATTGGATTGACAAAAATTTGTCATATCAATTAAATCTCATAATCAGGGATCAGTGCTCTCTCTCTCTCTATAAATTTTGCTCCTCCTTCTCTCTAGAAAAAAACCCACCTTAGCTCCAAAGTCAGCCCCTTCTCCGGCGGTCGGCTATGGCCGGCCGTCCGGACCTTTCTCTTTTGCTCTTTTCTTTTTTAATAAATGTTTGCCTACAGATCTGTCATTTCCTCCGATGCCGCTGTTTTGTCGCTGCTGCCACTACTGCTTCTGCTCAGATCTGATGGCTTCCGGCCTCTTCTGCCCAGATCTGTTGTGGTCCGTCATCGTCGGCTTGCTGCTGCGTAGGGGTTTGGTTTAGATCTGTTAGGATTTTGTAAGGTTCCTTTATGGATGCCTTGTTTTTTCATCTTTGTATGTATTATGTACTTCGTGTAATTTTGTCAAGCTACACCCTTATATGGTTGTTTTCAGTCAGCTCACTCGGGTGATTCCCCCCACCCTTTGAAGGTGTTGTTATAGGCTGTTACAACTATATGGTGTATGTCTTGTGATGTAACTTGTTATGTTGTTGTCTTCCTCCTTTTGTGAGGTTATGTCTCGATGTAACTTGTTACGTTGTATATTCCTCCTTTGTGAGGTTTGATATGAAATGAATTTCATCTTTGTTCAAAAAAAAAAATTAAATCTCATAATCATTTTTCTTTATGAGATATGGATTTTTTTTACTTAAGTCTATGTTGGCGTTACATCGTTTACACATATTAGAGGAGTACCCGTGCATAGCAACAGGGTTTTATATCAGCAGATAGTTTTAGTGATAAAAAAAGTTAATAGGTTATAAACGAAAAATAATAAAAAAAATTAAGGATTTGAGGATTAAACATAATGTTTTGAAACCGGTTCGACCCGGGTGGTTCGACGGTCGAAAAAACGGGTCAAATTAAACCGGTTCAACCCGTCGGGTTTGAAGCGTCCCAGGTAAATCCGGTTTTCGATGTGTATTAATAGTTTCCTTTTGAAACATATGTGTATTAATAGTTGAAATTACTAATAATTAATTGTTTCAATAATTCCATTTTAATTTTTTTTTTCATATTTTACTTTCTTGACATTTCACTTTGACTATTTTTGTGGTTGTAGCATTTCTCTTTTGTTTTATAGATAATCAATTTCTTCTAGACATTTGTGTATTGACGCATTCAACGTAGCGAGTAGAAAATAGATTACTAAATCAATATAATCAAGTAGGTTATTTTATACCAATATGCCAGACGGATAAAGATCCTCTCATGTTCAAAAAAAATATGAGAGGTAATGTTGTGTTTGATATGACTGTATATTGTCATTATTGCAAAGCATTTATTTTATTTTAATTCAAAAATACAATCGTATCAAACACAACATTACCTCTCATGTTTTTTTTTTGAACATGATAGGATCATTATCCCATGCGATACACATTACATGACCACACATAACTCTAGTCTTACACAATAAAGTTGATTATATGCTTAAAAGGGAGGCCAAAGATAAAAATCATTTTGGCTGTTTTCACAATTAACTCTAGTCTCTAGTTGCTTTGGTTTCTCTTATATGGTTCTACAAATGCTCAACATAAATATATACAATTAATGAATAAATATAAGGAAAATGATTGGGGGGCATAAATGTGTGCTTAATTTTATGCCTAAAATGATGTGTAAGTGTTTTATTGGTTTGTGACGAAGTGAGCCCATCTACTATCACCAATAAAATAATGCCACATAAGATTAGACATATATTTAGGCACACGGGTTAAGCATGCCAATCAATGCTCTAAATATAAATATACACACAATGAATAAATCAACCTGTCACTCTCACTGTGTTATATTATGCAAAAATCAACCAAATTAAATTTCATATTACCAAATGTTATATCAAAAAAATCATGCCATATGAGACAAAAGACAAAGGGTATTTATTTTTATTTTTTATTTTATTTTAAATTATTATTTTTTTTTTGCTTGCAAAAACTAGATATTACTCTCTCCGTCCCATATTTATAGTCCACATTTCCTTTTCGGGTTGTCCCAAATTAATTGTCCACTTTCCAAAAATAGATAGAAAATATATATCAAGTTTACCATATTAACCTTACTTGGGTTTATTATTACAAACTTTAAAGAGGTTACTCCCTTCGTCCCAAAATTATTGTTCACCGACAAAAAACAAACAGTTTAAAAAAAACATCAACATTTCAGCTTTCTCTCTCTTACTTTTTGCATAATGACGGTTTTACCCTTAACTAATTAATTTATAACTTCTTTAAAGTTTGTAATAATTAAGTCAAGTGAGGGTAATATGGTAAACTTGATTTATATTCCCTATCTATTTATGAAAGTGGACAATTAATTTGGGACATCCTAAAAAGAAAACATGGATAATAAATATGGGACGGAGGGAGTATAAATTAATTGGTTAGGGGTAAAATTGTCTTTTGTGCAAAAAGTAAGAAAGAGAAAGCTCTAATGATGTTGTTTTCTTAAAGTTTGTGTTTTTTGTCTGTGGACAATAATTTTGGGAAGCACAATAACTTGAAAGATAAATCCTTTACACCCTTTAACTCTATAACTGATCCATAATAACCACTTTGAAAAAACTGGTTGATGATATTCCGCCGGAGAGTCGCCGGAATCACCAATTGTCAGTTTCACCTTCAGCTCGTTATAACAAGGTAATAAATTAGTACATGTGTATCCTTTGCCTATTTTTTTATTTTTTTTTGTGATACATACCAAGTGTTTGATGAAATGCCTGTGAAATGTTTTGATTAAAAAACATGGAAATGTTGATAATGATGGTTTATTTGAAGTGGGTTTTCAGGTTATCGAAACGCGATAAGCTGTTTTGATATATAGCATAAGCTTATGCATCTTGTGCATTGTATTTTGATAATACTTAAGTCAGGGGGTGTTTGTTTAACCTTATTTGATAGGCTTGTGAGCTTATTGAATTTGATAAGCTCATTTATTTTTCGGGCTTATAGCCCAAAATGTGACAACTGGTAAATTTGAGAACCTGATTTGAACTACGATTTCATAATTAAAAATGAATCGTTAATTTTATTGAAACGGTTTTCAGAAATTATGGGAATTGGTGATTGACTATGTGGAATATTATGTGTTTGGTTGCGATAATTAGGCACTACTTCGACTCTGGCACTAGGAACCTAATAATACGAAATATATAAAGTTTTCTTACTCGAAAATAAATAGTGGCGTATTTATAGTCATGTTTTATGGAAAAACCTAGTTGAAAATGATGGTGTACATATAAACGCGTGTTGAGGATTTTTGATAACAAATATGGGCTCGGGAAGTGAGAGTCGGGATTTAATGGGAAATGACTACGTTTTGTTTTTATAAACGTGTTTATTATCAAATTAATGGAAAAATATATTTAAAGTGAATGGTGGCGATTTAAAATTTTGTTGACGATGTTTAGCAATTTTCGTGAGTAGAAGTATACATATTTTCGGGATAGTTCATTAAAATTACACCGTTAGTCCTTGTTTTGGCACCTTTATGAAAATATAGAAGAGAGAGAGGGACTATTTTGCAATTTCGGGTATTATAACCCTTAACCCTAACCTCCCTTTTTCATATACCATTTTCACCTCACATCTCACATCTCCCTCTTCTCTCTTCACTGCCGTCGCCGGCCACTGCATAAAACCCATCACCGCCCTGCTACAACCTACCTTATCATTCGAGCATCAAACCACCACCATCCTTGTTCCTTTTTGTAGATCCGTGAAGTTTGAGGTTTTAGAAGGTGAGTATCATCGAGTTGCACCCGTATGTGCCTCGGTGTGTGTAAAACTCCGTGTTACACGGATGAATTTAATGGGTTTTTGGTTTATTCTTGTTGAAAACATTTGGGAAAATAATTTTTAATAATAAAAACGTGACTTGAACCTAGTTTGGTATCCATACGTGATGTGTATATGTGTGTCGAGGGGTAACCGTGAGATTTAGCTCACGGCTCAGTTTATTTTGGTGCTTTCTTGTTGTTGTCCTTGATGTTCTGATGTGATCTTGTTTGTTTACTATTGTTTGGACTCGAATGGTTTTGGTACCGAGTGAGTTGAGGCCGAGAACTAGGATAGATTTGGATTGTAGTTTAGTTGTGGTAAATTCTGGATTGGAGTTGTCGAAATATCGAGACCCATGAGGTCCGTTTGGTTTGGGCATAAGTGACGGGATAATCAGCCGAGACCCTCATGGTCTCGGCAATACAAGTGGTGTTTGTTGTTGTCTATTGATGTTGTTGTTGCTACTTGTGGTGCCGAGAAGGATTAGGCCGAGACCCTTATGGTCTCGGCAATGGATTTTGAAGTTGTTGTTGTTTCGGGTTATTGACGGAGAATAGGAACCGAGGCTTTTAAAGTCTCGGCACTTGTGTGGTATTTGTGGATGGGTTAGAGTGATATATCAATTATCTAGCCATAGGTTTAGGGCCGATAACTCACGTAATGATCGATACATATTTATATATTTGACTTATGAGATTGGTGCCACGTCGGCGTCACTTTGACTTTCTAGTCATTGTTGACTCCGACAATGCCGGAACATTGACCTTGAATTTAGTTAGATTATTGGACTTGGATTAATAAATGAGCCGAGAAGTCATGACTCGAGCTTGTGACTCGAAACGAATAGTAACTCGAAGTTTTAATGATAATTTGAAATATATATATATATAGATTTGTGATGAATTGGACGATAAAAATGTATTAATGGGTTTTCATGTAAAGAAAATAAATAACAAGTATATTTACTTGTTAGTTTTTGACGTAAATAAACATAGAGTTAAAAAGGGAAAAATTGCAATAAATGAGTTACTAAATGTTTCGAGGGCACGTAAACCTAGTAGTGCCATAAGTGATAACTAAGTAATTATTGTGCTATTTATTTGCTAGTCACGTATATTTGACGTTAATATATCTAACTTACATAGATAACGAACTTATTCGATTTATGAATCTAATAAGAGCTCGTTAAGTATGTTGGAAGGATCTAATAATGGATAACATATCCTACGACGCCTTAGGTCGTGGTATAGTTTTGGAATGATAAGTAAGATGAATACATTGTTAAGTTTATCGAGTTGACGACCCGATAAGTTTCGACAATCTATTTAGACGACTTATTAAATTATAAAACTTGTCACGTAGATTGTATGGTTTGTTTGATTGGATTCTTTGAAGCGTGAGTTTATATGGATCTTGTTGAGTCGACACATCACACACACACGGATACCAAACACTAAAACGGATATGAGAAAGAGATTTTCGGAAAATGAAATGGTATACGTTCGGGATTGGGAAATATTTATTTGAGATTTATGCTGAGGCGTATTGATATTATTATTAGGTAGTGCCGAGTCAGTAGTCGCCGTTGCCAGAAAGTTGATACTTTAATTACTTCTGTTGATATTCATGCTGTTTGCTGGACTTGAGGTGAGTCATAGCCCCACTTTTACTCTTGAACTTTGTTTTCAATACTTGGGGTGAGAAACGTGCAAATTGTTTTATGTGGACTATTATCGCTTTTATTTAAAACTTGCTATGCTTATATAACTAGGTATGTTACATCAACCTTAGTCACATAGTGAATCTTGTTATCGCGTGTGAACTAGATATGGTTAGATGATATTGGAAGTTACATCAACCTTAGTCACATAGTGAACCATCGCATGTGGACTAGATTTGGTTAGATGAGTTACATCAACCCTAGTCACATAGTGAACCATCGCGTGTGGACTAAATATGGTTAGATGATGAGAATGGCTTATTTGAGGATTTTGTGGTTGAACTATAGTGTGCACCTATAGGGTTTTGATATTACGGAGGTTATCCGTGTGATTATGATGTTGCGGAGGTTATCCGCAGGTTTTGAATTAAGGCCTAGTCTAGCTAGCAAGAGTTTTGCGTATATGTCCACTTGATTGAATTATGAATATAAACCTATGATCTCACCAGCGAAAGCTGACTTTTAGCGCGTTTTCTCAGGAAATTAAGAATGATTGGAGATGCATGCTTGGAAGGCTTGGCAAGGCGATTTGGTTAAAGGATCTATTTCAAACTCTGATATCTTATCGTGGACCTATGTTTAAAACTTATGTTTTTGGGCCTTACGCTAAATATTTGGGATGAATGTAAACTCTAAAAACCCTGTTGGTTTTGCTTTTACTTATGTTTACTTTATCTCGTTTCTTTATGACTTGTGTTGGATACCAATCCCCGTAGCACCCCGAAAGCTTGAATAGTCTTCCACTGTATCAGATTTTGGGGGTGTTACACAAAAAATTGAGCTTATGAGCTTATCAAGGTTTCAATAAGCTCATAAGGCTATCAAATCAAACTCCCTCTGAATAAGCTATTATTGTCAAAGAGATTAAGTTGTTTCAAAGTTCAAAGTTGGCCCATTTGATTTTGGAATGTAGATGCTTCCCTGCTTTGCTTATATAACCTTCTTCTTGGTTTCTTATTTTATAAATATTTGAATAAAATGTATGGAGAAAACATGAGTAACCGATCAATGTAAATTCATTTTGGGTGCATCTGCGATGTGATTTCTGGATTTCTATGTGAATTCATTTCCTAATGAACTCTTAACCCCGTGTTGTGGAATTACAACTTGTATTTTATCGGACAGTTTACTCCATTTCTTTAAAAAGCATGTTACGATTGGATTTATTTGGTATCAAGCCTGATATAGTCAATCTTAACTGATTTGGATAAATATAAAAAGTTGTGCTTTTCTTGATTCATTATGTTAGAGTATTCACGTCGTGTTTATCCAACGGTATATATTATGCGATTGTTCCATCAGGAAACAGTCATCTCCTTTGGTATATCAGTTATAGCTCAAAATCTTTAGTTTCCCTAAAAGAAATGACTAAGGATGAAGCAATGGTAAAAGAAAATGTGGGATGGTTATCTAGTGCTTAAACATTTGGTTTTCTTACACATCACTTGAGTTGAAAATTTCTTATGAATGTTATTTTGGCGTGGCCATCTGTGTAGCAGTAAGTATTACAAATTGCAGCTTTGTGTAGCTTGATGGATCTTTTAGTACATAGGTACCCTTTTTCTTTATGTTATTAGGTATGTGCGTAATGTATAGAAGAGTATGATGTCTAATACATAAGTTATTGAGTTGGGTTGGTGATCAAGGAATGATCTAATACAATACAGTAAACTTCACTTTACCGGTGGCGCTGTCAAACAAATTACTTATAACTTGGTAGATTTGGCTTGTTTTATCTTAAATGGGGTGATTACTTAATTATAAAATACAAAAAGTTAGCTAAAAGGGGACAGGTAACATGGGTCGAACAGGTTGATAGTTACTCAAAGTCTGCGATGTAGATTGTAGAAAACCCTCTAGACTGTTTTATCTAGGGCTGAGTACAAAATCAAGAAAACCGAGCCGAACCGGACCGAACCGACCATATCCGGTTCGGTTTCGGTTCTATATATTAACGGTTTTCGGTTTCAGTTTGGTTTGGTTCGGTTCGACCCAAAACTGAAATAAAACACACCTAAACAATATAAATCGAATCGAACCGACACAAAACCGAACCGAACTGAATCGACCATATTCGGTTCGGTTTCAGTTCTATATATTAGTGGTTTTCAGTTTTGGGTCGGTTCGGTTTTGGACCGATGCTCAGCCATAGTACTTTCATCCATCCAAGGGCTTACATTATTATAGAAATAGTATTATTGTTATAGCAATGATCAATACATCAGCTATTTATAAAATGTTATACGACGTAGACGAAAAGGTTTTTCGGCTCAAACCAACCTGACACAGTGACATGGCCCATTTTGACGCATGCTATTAAAGACCCAGTGAACCTTGTTATGCAACAACCTGAATCTTCCTAAAATCGAACAAAAAAAATAATAAAAAAACCCTGAAAGAGTTCTCTTGCTCACTAGCATTGTGTTTTTTCATTTTAGTAATTACCTTATAAGGTAATGTGTTAATCCTTCATTGCTGGTCATAGTCTCGTTGCATGATCCACTCAAGACCGATTTCAAACTCTTGAAGAACACTTGATGTCTCGCGGACCCTACTTCCCCGGCTACTTCTCAACAACGTTTCTTGCATGAGAAACGCCCAACAAATCTTACGCCACGCAAACATATCAATTCATGATGGTGGGGCGGTGGGGCCCTCGTACTCACTGTGCAAACGGGTCCGGCAAGTCTACATTCTTACGAATGCTGGCAGGATTCTCTAAACCATCAGCCGGCGAGATTTTATGGAATTGTCATGACATAACTGAGTCAGGAGTTTTTCACCGGTACAAACTTCAAACTAATAGGGGATAATTTATTCGTCTAGAACATAGAAACGTTTCTTATAGCAACCGGTTCTGACCCCGCCAAAGTCAACAGTTAACGAAATTCTACAGAAGTATACAATGTTCATACTAAATGACGAAATTGATAGCTTATATGTACGCTGCAAGTCAAGAGACAACGAACTCGGAGATCAAGACCTCCTCCCAGCTCAAAGTTACAATTGGTCGTTCCGCATGAACTTTTGGGGAATGACGTTGTTTAATTGCGATTTTTGTTCGATGACACCTTATGATACACTTTCAAAAGGTAATATTTTAATATTTTTAGTAACCGCATAATGCAAAAGTGTGGTGAAAATAAATCTGGATACACTTGTTATTGGCTGGTTAGGGATGATGGTTTTTATTTTGCTAAGCATGATAAACCTTTTCCGATTGGGTGATAACTTATGTACACATGGTAGGAAGAAGATTTAGTTTACTC
The DNA here is from genome assembly GCA_014162995.1 of Artemisia annua. Taxonomy (NCBI): domain Eukaryota; kingdom Viridiplantae; phylum Streptophyta; class Magnoliopsida; order Asterales; family Asteraceae; genus Artemisia; species Artemisia annua. The sequence goes on along the minus strand of LBNU01018435.1, from coordinate 146,443 downwards.
ACCTATAACCTAATTGTAGGAAGAGGGTGGTTTTTATTATGTTGCCAAAAAGAACCCTTACAATAGACTATAATAAAGTGAGTAAATTAAATCCTCTTCATACTGCCATGTGTAGTTGTGTGTATGTGAGCTGCCACCCATTTGAAAAAGGTTTATCATGCTTAGGAAAATAAAAACCATTATCCCTGACCAGCCAATAACAAGTGTATCTAGATTTATTTTCACCACACTTTTGCATTAGGCGTTTACTAAAAACATTAAAATATTAACTTTCAAAAAATGTATCATAAGGTGTCATAGAACGAAAATCGCAATTAAGCAACGTTGTTCCCCAAAAGTTCATGCGGAACGACCAATTGTAACTTTTAGCTGGGAGGAGGTCTTGATCACCGAGTTCGTTGTCTCTTGACTTGCAGACTACATTTAAGTTATCAATTTCGTCAATTAGTATGAACACTGTATACTTCTGTAGAGTTTCGTTTACATCGACTTTGGCAGGGTCAAAACTGGTTTCTATAAGAAATGTTTCTATGTTCTAGATGAATAAATTATCCCCTATAAGAAACTTGAATGTATAGAGAAATTGATTTATTTTGAATTTGGTATGCTCAATGCATGTTCCAACGCAGAAATCGTTCAAACAATGCAACAATAAAACGCCTTCCCCATGAAATACCGAGTCACAAGTTAATGCAGTAGAGAAAAGAAACCGGTAGGAAACAAATATAGGAAGAACCACACAGTTATTAGTCACAGCTTGAACCGCGTCCATATTTATTATCTTTACAAACCTATTACACCAGAAAAAAGTACACATGTTGAGAATTACTTCAAGTTGGTTTCGGTATTTGGTGTAAAACATCTCTAGTAAAAACATGTGAGCAGACGATGATTTGAAAGAGATTGAAGACTGTTTAGCTGTTTGGTTTCATACTTCCATATATGAAAGAAGTGAATCCCTTTTTATAGTTCCCAAAAGTTAAAATTTTCTATGTACCTTAATCTGTTGTAACATACAATATGAATGTATTACCTAAATAATCCTACCTACTTTTGGGGTAGAAACACCAAGGTAGATACATCATGCATAATACATGGTTGAATCATCTTTATTCGGAAACTTATTTTTGAATTAAAATACAAGTTATATATGTAAGGATACGAGTCCTTTATACCAATATATGTTTCGAATCGATCGACTTAAAGTGTTGTAAACGTTCCAGTACGTTGGAATGGACGAGCATGAATATGTATGAAGCATGCATATGTGTTGCCGTATGTATCCTTCGGATCCCAGCCAAACGAAGGAGACTAACATTAGGACGGAACCGAACCACAACCGGACGGGACAAGTCAAGTCCGAACAAAACAAGCCAATATGTCAAAGCCGTGATGCCCGAAGGGCTATGTACCTTCCGGACGTCCTAACCGTTCGGACCTGCGATAATTACGCAAATCGAAGTACAAACAAGTACACAAAGTACATGATAATGGAGTATAAACTAGCGAACACTAAGGAACTAAGTACAAGCCAGCCTGGTGCCTCACATAAGCTGCCTATAAATAGTGGAGAAATCCTCTTACAAAGGTTAACTAATTTTCTCTACTCTCTCTCTTACTTACTTATTTCACTCTTTATCTCTCTAGAGCTCCATACTTATTCTCACTCCGGAGGTTGGTCCTGGGATACATTCCCAGGGCGAGTCTAACGGACGTTTCTGTCTTATAGGTAACCGAAGGACAGAGATAAGCCGGAGAGTTCTTTGCGAATCCGAAGGACGAACTACAGTCCGGAGGATTCATTTTGCTTGTTCGAGGTAGACGCAAGATTTTACCTCAACAAATTGGCGCCATCCGTGGGACCCGTCATTCACTCTACCCCAGCTAAGAGATGACAGGCCCTACCCCAATAACACCCGAAGGTAGTGGAAGAAACAATGACAACAACTCTCACAACAGCATAGAACAAATACAAAACCAAATCACCGCACTAAAAGCCCTCATCCAAGAATACAATACCGGAGCCGAAACACCAATCAAACCAATCCAGCTTGACTTCGACGATGGTGAGTCTCAAGACAACGGGGCCAAAAGAGCCGAAGAGGATGCCATTGATGACTTGTCCAAGCCTTTCAAGGCGGCGTCTAAAAGTCCTTTCACCCGAAGAATCCTAGAATTCTCCAACCCTAAGAATGCCCGGTATACAATGCCAGCCCATCTGAAGTTGTACGATGGATCCGCAGATCCGGACGACCATATCACCAGGTTTGAAGGGGCAGCTCAGTCAGGCTCATGGCCCATGCCTATATGGTGCATGATGTTCCAGCAAAACCTAGACGACGCAGCAAGGGGATGGTTTGATAGCTTGCCAAGAGGCAACATCGATGGTTGGGATGCACTATGTGAACAATTTGTGCAAAGATTTGCCCTCCGAAGAAAGTGCATCAGAGATCCTACAGAAATCACAAAAATCACCCGGCTAGCCAATGAAGCTTTACCTGAGTTCAAGGAACGATGGACCGACGAGGCAAGTCGTATATCGGGAGTCCCAGAAGTCATGCAGATATCTTCCTTCGTCGATGGGTGTAAGTGTCCGGAGCTAGCCAAAAGATTCTCTGAAAAGATTCCCAAAACTGTAACTGAAATGATGATTAGGGTCGACGACTTTATCAGGTCCGAGAAAGCTTACCGGACAGCCGAGGTGCCAAGAGGAGAAAAGATGGACACTTACAAAAAGGACAACCAGTCGTATGCCTATAACAGGAATGATCAGAACTCCCAACGACCTCGTTTCCGCGGAGATCGAAGACGTGTTAATCACCAGGAGGAGTTCAGGCCCCGTCGAAATGATCATTATGCACCCTATGCTCCGGCAAGAAATGACAACAATCGAATGAACTACCGAACAGATTATCCACGTAACGACACATACCGAAGGGATACTCGGCCGATAGACTTGAATATCCTCACCAAGGCACCCAAAGAAATACTGGCCACTGAACATCAACTCAGGCTTCCAGCACCACCACCACTAAGAGGAAGACCTTTGAGGGAAAATATGGACAAGTACTGTGACTACCATGGAGAGAAGGGACATCTAACGAACGATTGTCACAATTTGAAAGAGCAACTGAAAAAAGCAATGGAGACGGGTAAACTAGATCACCTAATCAGAGATGTCCGGCAAAGGGACCGAGCTCCCCCGCGAGGCAACAATCAAACCAACCAAGGACGTATCATCAATATGGTTCGGTATAAAGAAAATGAGCGAAAACGTAAGACCTTAGAGCAGGAAGAAAAATGGATGAACACTCCAATCAGCTTTCCCCCAATACTACCCGGAGATGTTTCCGATGAACCCTTAATAATCGAAGCAGAGATAGAAGGTTACACTGTCCGAAGGGTTTATGTGGACCAAGGTGCGTCAGTTGAAGTGATGTACGAGCACTGTTTTCTTAACCTTGACCCTTCCATCCGAGCTCGATTAACAAAGACGAACACACCATTAGTGGGATTTGCCGGAGAGGCTATCAAACCTTTGGGGAAAATCGAGCTAGATGTATGCTTCGGAAGCGAAGGGCTATATCGTCGAACAACCATGAAATTCGCAGTGGTCAGATCCCCCTCCCCCTATAACGTTATCCTCGGGCGATCAAGTATCAAGGAGCTGAGGGCCATACCTTCGACAATACATGCCATGATGAAGTTCCCAACACCTAGGGGAGTGGCAACATTGGTCACTCGTCCGGTCATCATCTCAGAGTGTAGAAAGCTAGAAGAAAAATACTTGTTGAAAAAGGAAGCAGAGGTCGAAGTGCCCCCGGTCGCAGCCGTGGTCAGTGAAGACGAAAAAACCTAGGAAATTTTGGTTCACCTGGCCTACCCCGATCAGTTAGTGACCATCGGAAGAAACTTCTCACCCGAGGGTCGAAAAAGACTCGTAAATTTGCTCAAAAACAGCAAAGATGGTTTAGGATGGGAACCATCGGATATGACGGGCGTGCCCCGATGGATTGCCGAACACAAGCTCAACGTGAATGTCCATGACAAACTAGTGGCGCAAAAGAAACGGTTCTTCTCAGAAGAAAAGAACCAAGCAATAAATAAAGATGTGGAGGAATGGTTAAAAGCAGGGATCATCAGGGCCGTTCGATATCCGACATGGATTTCAAACCCGGTGCTGGTAAAAAAGCCGGATGACAGTTGGAGAATGTGCATCGACTTCAAGAATCTCAATTCATCCTGCCAAAAAGACTACTACCCACTACCCAAGATCGACTGGAAGATAGAGTCAGTAATGGGGTTCAAATACAAGTGCTTCCTCGACGCATACAAAGGCTATCACCAAGTCCAAACGGCCAAAGAAGACGAAGAGAAAACCGCCTTCTACACCGATCACGGAACTTACTGTTACGTTAAAATGCCTTTCGCATTAAAGAATGCCGGAGCAACATATCAGAAGCTGGTAGACACTGCCTTCCGGTCACAAATCGGCCAAAACTTGGAAGCATATGTGGATGACATGGTCATTAAAAGCCGTACGGAAAAGGAACTGCTGGCCGATATTTCGGAGACTTTTGATAACCTCCGAGAAATCAACATGAAGCTCAACCCCAAAAAATGTTCGTTCGGAGTAGAAGAAGGAAAATTCCTGGGGTACATGGTAACTTCAGAAGGAATCAGAGCGAACCCCAAGAAAACTAGAGCCATTGCCGATATGCAATCAACAAAGTCTCTCAAAGAAATGCAAAGTCTAAGCGGCAAGCTAGCCGCCCTAAACCGCTTTTTGTCCAAATCAGCCGAAAGATCTTTGCCTTTCTTCGAAACGCTCAAAAACATCACTAAGGAGAACAAGGATGAATATCGATGGACAGAAGAAGCCGAAAGGGCCTTTCAAGAAATGAGGAAAATGATTCTAGAACTCCCCTGCTTGACAACACCAACACGAAAGGAAGATCTGTATCTATACCTGGCGGCAACAAAGGAAGCGATAAGTGGAGTAATACTGGTAGAAAGAAACGGGCTACAGAAACCGGTGCATTATGTGAGCCGAACACTACATGAAGCTGAAAAGAGATATGCTCCGGTAGAAAAATTAGCCTTGGTACTATTGCACCTATCCAGAAGGTTAAGAAGATACTTCGAAGCTCACCCGATAAAAGTCATAACGGACCAACCCATCAAACAAATACTTAACAAGGCAGAAGCTTCCGGACGGTTGGCCAAATATACCGTAGAGCTAGGGGCCTACAACATCACTTATCTGCCTCGAAGCGCAATCAAGGGAAAAGTCTTGGCTGATTTCATCAATGAGGTACCCATCGGATCATCCAGTCAGGGTTCGAAGGCGGGGGTATGGAGATATACAATATATCTCAGCCGGAAGAATGGATACTATATACAGACGGGGCATCTAGCAAGAAAGGTGCCGGAGCGGGGTTAGTACTAATCAGTCCGAATAAAGAAGAATATACTTATGCCCTCCGATTGAATTTCGACGCTACCAACAACGGAGCGGAATACGAAGCACTATTAGCAGGACTGAGAATTGCAAAAGACATGCATATAAGGGCGTTGGACGTGCGAGTTGATTCAAACTTGGTGGCAAGCCAGATCAACGGCGACTTCACGGCCTACACGGAGAGTATGACGAAATACCTTGCCAAGGCAAAAGAATATATTGCTTGCTTCGAGCACTTCAAGATCAAAAATATTCCGAGAGCCCAAAATCAAAAGGCCGACATTTTGAGCAAACTGGCATCCGTAGCATTTGACAATTTAACTAAAGAGATTCTAGTGGAAGTGTTAGAAAAACCATCCACCGAAGAATAAACAGTTAACGCAATCGTGGAAGAAGAGGAAGAAAACTGGATGTCACCCATCGTCCGTTTTCTCAAGGAAGGAATATGGCCGGAGGATCAGAATGAAGCTCATGCCCTACGGATGAAAATAAGTCACTAAACAATGATCGATGACGTGTTATTTAAAAAATCGTATCTAGGTCCGATGCTCAGATGCGTAGGACCGCTGCAAGCTAATTACGTAATCCGAGAAATACACGAAAGAGCGTGTGGAATGCACTCCGGCCCACGCTCCGTGGTAGCAAAGCTCATGAGACAAGGCTACTATTGGCCAACCATGCACCGAGACGCCAGAGAAGTGATACAGAAATGTGATTCATGCCAAATACATGCTCCGGTCCCCAAGTTACCAAAAACAATGTTGACTTCCGTCATGGCACCATGGCCTTTCTACCAATGGGCAATGGACGTGCTAGGACCTTTGCCCGAAGCTCCAGGAAAAGTCAAATATGTCATCGTTGCAATAGATTACTTCACAAAATGGATGGAAGCAAAGCCGTTGGCCAAGACAACAGGTAAAGAAGTGAAAAAAGTTTGTATGGGATAACATTGTCTGCAGATTCGGACTGCCCAAGATAATTGTAACGGATAATGGAAGTAATTTCATCAGAGACCCCTTCAAAAGCTGGTGCAAAAGACTANACAACAGGTAAAGAAGTGAAAAGTTTGTATGGGATAACATTGTCTGCAGATTCGGACTGCCCAAGATAATTGTAACGGATAATGGAAGTAATTTCATCAGAGACCCCTTCAAAAGCTGGTGCAAAAGACTAAACATCACACAAATCAACACGGCCGTAGCACATCCACAAGCCAACGGACTAGTAGAAAGGGCTAACAAAAGTTTAATGAAAGGGTTCAAGTCACGGCTAGGACGACAAAGAGCCGGATGGGTTAATGAGCTACCAAATGTTCTGTGGGCCTTCCGGACTACCCTAAAAACCAGCAATGGAGAAACACCCTTCAGCTTAACTTACGGAAGTGAAGCAGTCATCCCGGCTGAAATAGGCATGCCCACCTTCCGGACCATGATGGCAAACGCTGGAAATAACGACGATGAAATCAACTTGAACTTGAATCTGCTGGAAGAACGAAGAGAAATGGCAGCAATAAGGGAGGCCAAGTATAAAAAGAAAGTGGAACAATACTATAACCGAAGGGTTCGGCCCGAAACATTCAAAGTAGGAGATTTCGTGTATCGGAAAAATGAAGCCAGCCGAGTAGAAGACCAAGGAAAACTAGGGCCTAACTGGGAAGGCCCCTATCGGATCATAGAAGCATATCAACACGGCACCTACAAGCTTCAGACTATGGATGATGTGGAAGTGCCCCGAACCTGGCACGCAATTAATCTAAAGAAGTGTTTTATGTAAGTTCCGAGGAACAATTGTAAGGCCCAGCGCCCTCATTCTACTCTTTCAATAAAATTACCTTTTCGTTTGAAGTATGTTAATGAAATTGCTAAGTCAAACAATAAGACCCAGTCCGAACGGCACAAGTTGTCTGAATCATAAAACCCCAAGCGGGTTACGAGGCCAAAGGCCCAACGGCACAAGTTGCCCGAATCATAAAACCCCAAGCGGGTTACAAGGCCAAGTGCCCAACGACATAAATTGCCCGAACCATAAACCCCAAGCGGGTTACAAGGCCAAAGGCCCAACGGCACAAGTTGCACGAATCATAAAACCCCAAGCGGGTTACAAGGCCAAGTGCCCAACGGCATAAGTTGCCCGAACCATAAAACCCCAAGCGGGTTACAAGGCCAAGTGCCCAACGGCACAAGTTGCCCGAACCACAAAACCCCAAGTGGGTAATAAAGCCAAGTGCTAAACGGCACGAATTGCCCGAACCACAAACTCCAAACGGGTAACAAGACCTAATGCCGAACGGCGCAGGTCGTCCGAACCATAAAACCCCAAAACGGGTACTAAGGCCAAGCGTCGCGTGGCACAAGTAACAGCAAAAATTTCATACGAACACACAATAAAACGAAACCAAGAAAAAATGCAATAATTGTAATAACACTAACAAGCAAAATTGAGAAAAACTATTCATTCATTCAAAAGGCCATTTACAAGGCGATTACAATACTTGGCGACCGAAAGGCCCCTAGAAAGGAAATTAAAACAACATACAGGTTCACAAAAAATCCAAGGCGCCTAAACTCCTAACACAATCCGGAGCGCCAACTACATCCGAGCAAGAGAACAAGCTTCACAAGGAAACCCGAAATGCTTGAGCCCATGGTCTAAATGGAAGCATCCGGATTCCGATATTCAACAACCCCAAAGATAAAACCAAGTTTATAAAAAGCTTCACATAAAACTCACAATACCTTGATCCATAGTCTAAATGGAGGTATGAGAATCCTATAAACAAACAACCACCTTCAAGAATGAGACGGAGCAGTCTCGGGAGCAGCGGTATCCTCCGGAGAAACATCCTCAACAAACGGCCCCTCGGTGCTGGCTCGGTTGGGAGACCCTCCGGAACCCATATCAGAAGCATTGGCAGGAGGGGCAACAGTTGACACGGAAGGAGCTGGATCTGGGAACATCTGCACAAGCTCCTTGAAAGATCTGGAGCAGGTCTTATGGATCCTTTGAATGTACGGATATTCCTGAGTGAGAGCCTGATCGTACAAAGACCTGTACTTCTGATCTGCGTCCATATCCAAGTCCTCTACCCCTTCTAGAGCTTTGGCTGCATCCTCCGGATCCAATCCCAAATGAGCACCGTCGATAAGCCCAGATTGATAATATAGATTGAAGGGCGTGGCCAAAGCTTCCTTAAACTCATGGCTACTCAGCAAGCGGCGGACAGCCTCCAGAATGAACTCATTCACCACCCTGTTCCTATCTATCTCAACGTTTCCGGAAGAAATGGCCAGATCTTGCTTCTCCTTAAGAAGCACTTGGTAAGCCATCTCCTCGTCCTTCAACGCCGACTGGGCCTTAGCAAGCTCCACCTCCAAGGAGTTGATCCTCTTAGCTTGACCCCTCGACACCTCCCTCCAATCCTCCTTCTCTCTTTCCAAATCCGAGACTCTTCTACTCAAACCTTCATGCTCTAACTTCAGCTGCCTCAACTCCTCTGAATCATCCGAAGCACAACTCGCATGTGCAGTTTTCAACTCCTCCAACTCAGACTGCACCTCCTGAAGCTTCTTCAACTCTTCGTCAGCCTTACGGTTACAACCCTTGTGCTCGGTGGACATCCTAGCATAATCGTCCCTCATGCTTTCAAACCTAAAAAGAGTATCGGCAAAGGCTGCAGAAGTTTTCCCCAAGAGCAACCAAGAGTGGCTGATGGCCCTCCCATCATCATGAGCGTCCAAGAACGTTTCCTCACCGGGAGTAGCCAAATGGATCAACATGTCTCTGTAGAGACCAGCGTTGTTCATTCGGTCCCCCCTCTTGACCGACCACTCAGGGATGAAAGCTTCATCGGAAGAATCCGCCTCAACATCAACATTCTCCTCATCAACTGCCTTCTTGCCCCGGCCGGAGGAAGCTGCCTTCGAACCACCTAACAAGAAAACAACAGAGTTAAGAATGAGCATAAAATGAAAATACAAAAGGTAATATTAATAAAACCCTTCACAAACATACCAGCCTCAGCATCCTGGGAAGGAAGACCGGTCGGTGGTATCGATCGGATTGGGTCGGGGTTGGCGATCTCATCCAGATCTACAACCTCCACCTCCTCATCAGTCCTACTCTTCTTCCCAAGACGAGAAGAAAGAGTACCCCCAGCTCTCTTAGACCCCCCGGCCTCACCCAACGGCCTTTTCGACCCCAACCTCTGCGTCTGCTCCAGTTTCTTATCCTTGGCCATCAACACCCTCTCATTCGGAACTTCCACCTCCAACAACTCAGGACCCTTCGGTGGAACATCAGCGTTTGACTCCAACGGCTTGGCCAAATGCATCTCCATCGGCTGACCAGCCGGAAGCTTGTCTCCCTTCACGATGTTAATCGTCTTTCGAAGGGATGGCTTTCTCAAGTAATCGGCCATTGTAACACCTGCGACAAAGAAAGAAAAATCCGATAGTAAGGCCACAAGAACACACACACGGATATAAAAAATACTAATAATAACAATCGTAAAATATAAATATAATAAAAGGGGAAGGTAAAAATAGAAGCACAAAAGAAAGGAAAACAACATGCAAAAGACAAAGGCTATACCCCTTCCACTCTCATCCCTCAAGGCCCCTCGGTAACCGGGAAACTTCCAGTAATGAGATAACCCTAACATATACAGAAAGTCATGAGGAAATTGACACGGTTCTATCACCTTCTCGGCCAACTGGTCGGCATGGGCAACATTGTATTCACCCTTCGGAAATGGATCCGAAACATCCGAGTCATGATGGCGCCAAGCCATCGCAACCGGAATAGTACGCCTGTCTATCAAGAAGAACTGTTCTTTCCAACCCTTCAAACAAGATGGAAAGTCACCAAAACACACCTTCCTCTTCTCACCCACCCGCTTCTCAAACAAAAACCAATTACCCTGCTTGCTCAACTTATAAAAGACCCGAAACAAGGAAGTCGTCGGAGGAATGTGTAAACTCCAGGCATAAACCTCAAAAAGGGTCAACCGATGCAAGCCAAGGGGAACCAATTGAGAAAGATGAACTTTGAAATATGTTAACACCTCTAAAAGGAAAGTGGAAAAAGGGACGTTGAGTCCTCCCTCAAAAAAATACACTACGTAAAGACCAATCGCGTCGGCCGGAAGTCGATCCATCGTCATGCCCTTCGGAGGAACCCTCGGATTTAAATCGTGGGGAATTCCGAACGATTCGACAATAGCAAGAACATCCAACGGACGCGTTTTAGAAATCTTTTTCGATATGTCAAACTTCTTCGGGTCGCGCCTAACGGATGCGTCATCCTGACCCACCGACGCAGAAGATTCCGACATGTTGAAGAGAGTAGAAGAAGTACAGCCAAAACAAAAATTGCTAAACGCAAGCACCAAGACGTACCTCTACGAAGAATGACGAGCGAATAAGCGCGACGGAAAAAGTCGTTCGGAAAGTCGACGAAAACAGTTGTCAGAGAATACGAAAGGCTAGAGAGAGAAATTACAGTGATAAAAATGAGAGGAAATGGACTATTTATAGGGAAAAGAAGTGAACGCAAAACGACACGTCATACAAACAGCACACGTGTCACCACCGGGGCCACTCGATCCAAAAACGCGCATACGTGTCACGATCCTAGGACGCGGTAAAAACGCCGGCGCTCCTTAAACGACACATTAATTGCATTTAACTTTTGCACACGTGCATAACTCGACAAAAACACGTCATACCCTCCGGAAAACGACAAAAACGAAGAATTTGAAGTATCACACCATTGGAATAACCAATACTATGATACTGGGGGGACATGTTGGCGTATGTATCCTTCGGATCCCAGCCGAACAAACTAGACCAGCGGCCAGGCAGAACCGAACTACATCCGGAAGGAACGAGCCGAATCCAAACAAAACAAGCCAATCCAATAAACCCTAATGTCCGAAAGACCGTGCACCCTCCGGACAACCCAACCATCCGGACACACGATAATTACACAGATCAAAGTACAAGCAAGTACACAAAGTACATGATAATGGAGCATAAACTAGCGAACACTAAGGGTTAAGTACAAACCAGCCTGGCACCTCACAGAAACTGCCTATAAATAGTGGAGAAATCTTCTTACAAAGGTTAACTAATCTTCTATACTCTCTCTTATTTTACTTATCTCACTCTTTATCTCTCTAAAGCTCCATACTTACTCTCACGCCGGAGGTTGGTCCTGGGATACATTCCCGGGGCGAGTCTAACGGACGTTTCTGTCTTACAGGTAACCGAAGGACAGGTATAAGCCGAAGAGTTCTTTGAGGATCCGAGGGACTCATCACAGTCCGGAGGATCCATTTTGCTTGTTCGAGGTAGACGCAAGATTTTACCTCAACAGAGGGATTCGTCCCTCTTATGTATGCCCAATTCACTATCCGCTTTTGATGGGTCATTCATGTCTTGTTTGGGATATTTCTATTCTTGTGATGCATGAGAATTAAAAGAATGAAGCCCAGGATTTCTTCTTAAATTGCTAAAAACATAATACAATAATAAGGCTAGTAGTGTTTTTCATATGCAACCATATATTTGATGCTTTCCTCATTTGATCTTGGATTACTACTAAAATAGTTAATTTTCAATACAAGATTGCATTGCATAAACTTCCCAAAAGGAAAGATACCTTCTGGTTAATCTTGGATTATTACCAAACTGGTAAATCCATACTTCCATGCATGATTTCATTTGAACAAATTCTCAAAGAGGAAGATACTTGACTAGTTAGTCAAATGAATGATTAAAACATTTTCTTATAAGAAAGTAATATTTAAAATATAGTGTAAGTAAACTTTTCAAGTGTTAAATGCATTATGCATGATAAATCTTCTTTGATCATTATTCAAGTTTTAGGAATCCATATTACTCTACCTTAAGTGATTTTCGTCAAATGAAAACTTAAGTCTAGAACTTGTTTACTTGAACTTTTACTTAACACATTTTTATATTTGCCATTAACCAAAACATATAAAAAAAATAAAATAAAAAATAATAATAATAATAAATCGTTAAATAGAAATAAGGTTTTTATTCATTTATTCGTATTAACACATGCACTTAAACTTACAAATTGTGTTTAAACTACAAATATGAATCCAACGATGACAATGAAAGCGTATCATTAAGGAACATTTCTTGGCAAGAAGTTTGGAAGATAAAATCGTTAACTAAACCCAAAGGTGATGATGAAATATCACTTGAGTAGATGCTATTATTGTCTACAACGAATGGTTCAGTCCAGAAATCTCCTTCAGGTATGTAACAGGAAGATTGTGGTGAAACATGAGTTGAAGTTGCATAATGAGAACCACTCAACGAAGATGATGACGTTGCAGAAATTGATGAAAGTTGCGAAGATGATTTGGTTGGAACTTGAGTGACAATATTCTCTTTAGATTTTACATTTATATTTTTAGCTGGACTTACTCTAGGGTTCGTCTTATCGGTCTGTAGACTTTCAATTTCTTCATATTTTGACATAAGTATTCTTTGATCTTTTTGAGCCCTGGTTTTCAGATGTGCATGCCAATGGTTTTTTATTTCATTGTCGCTTCTTCCAGGCAGTTTTTCAGCGATCTTCGACCATCTATAGATATAACAACAAAACTTTATTCAGATGACGCGGACATAAACATCTCTACTTATAATTTTTTATAAATTTGTTCAATGAAATATTTTATTATTCGAACTTACTTGTTGCCTAACTTGTTATGTAAACTGACTATGGTATCTTCTTCTTCTTTCGAGTAGTTCCCACGTTTCACATCTGGGCATAAATAGTTTTTCCACCGTAGCCTACAACTTTTCCCACATCTAGACAAACCTAAAGTAAAGAAATTCCAAAAATCAATTAACATATAATTAAGCAAGTGTATAATTCACTAGATCATCTTCAGGAAGATGGAAGTTAAGTAGCTAGAATATACCGGCAAGTTTAGGAAGTTCACGCCAATTGTAATGACCATTTCTTTCGATATAGGCTCTTAGCTTGTTGTCTTCTTCTTCGCTCCACGCACCTTTCTTTCTTCCGTTTTTGTCGAAACATGGTGCCATCACCATATTGTTATCTTCTAGCTCTCTCTGTAGATCTCTTTTTTAATGTCTATATTAACTAGTAAACCTTTAATATTTCTTGATAGTATATATGTGCAAATATGAACGTGGTTCCATATATTGAATATATCATAAATTTTAAAGAAAGACCATAAGCACTGACTTTAATTGCGCTAAAAGACCACATCGACCTTCGAGTTTTTTTATTTGTGTGTTTCCCATTACGTATTATTTATTCAGTTAGAACAAGTTTTACGTAGATAATTTCACCAATTAGTTGCATTAAAAAATTTAGATAAAAAGTTAGCTTTGTATATACATCATCTATAGCTTTCTCTATAAATCTGATATTGTTATGGTCCAGGATCTTCAAAGCTTTGATCACATACAAAACGTTGATACAATTATGCAATCAATTTAAGTTCACAATACGACGACCATACAAGTGAGAACGCGTTTTAAATTGCAAAATATATTATACAAAGATAATAATAATTAGGTAAGATTCATATATAAGTTTAACTAGAAGTGGTCCCGGTATGTTTAAACGTCTGTCTTTTCAAAATATTATTTATGTACAAGACTACAAGTGTACAACCTGTTTAGACTTTAGAGTAACAACAAATATTATTTTTTTTAGAAAGGCAGAGTAACAACAAATATTGTGTAGTATGAAAATATTCGTACACTCTAGAACATAGTAATTTGCATTGACTATTTAATCTGTCTATCATTAACATCATTAGTTTACATGTTTGGATCATTAAATCATATCATCGTAGCCATGTTAGATAATACGGAGTACTTAAGGAAGTCGTCTGAAAAACATAAAACTGAATCGAATTTGACTTTATATCTTTCGTGTTTTGAAACAGAATAAATGTCCAATCACTTTCTACGGTTGGTTTTGTGTAACTCGCTACGGCCATCCAAATAGTGTGTACGTGTGTATATATATATATTAAATCGGGACAACTTGTAACTCAAAGTAAATAACATATTCAAAACTTTGATTTGTGTGTAACGCAAATTNAAAAAAGTTGCAATGACGTATATGTGCTGATATCATGTACTGTTGGACACTGTCAGCTTGCATAAAGGATGCCATCTAACGCAAATAGTGGATCTTGAACTAAATTATTTGTCCCTCCGTCCCATATTTTTAGTCCACATTTCCTTTTCGGGTTGTCCCAAAATAATTGTCCATTTTCTTTATTAAGTAAAAACTAGAGAATCTAGTGGAGGAATATTACATTTTAGTGGTTGAAAATTAAAATGCCCTCACTTTTATTAAACTTTGTAATTTCTCTCTCATGATAATAATTTTGGAACGGAGAGAGTACGATTAAAAAAAATAAAAATAAATAATTAATCATTGCACCAAAGGTGTCATAACGTATGCTTTTACAACATTAAAGCATATATTTAGTTATTGTAGACATATATATTCAACTTGCAATCTGATTTTTTTTTATTTTTTTAGGGGCCGTTTGGTTTGTTTCTAGGAATAACCACAAGGTGTATTGTTGATCCCAAGATTCACGTTCCGGAGGTCGCGGTTGCTCGAAATAAAGGAAAGACATAGTATTATTAGATTAAAGAATGGGAAAGATGTGTGTGTTTTCTAGAGAGAGAAAGAAGGAAAACACACACACTTTGTGTTATAATGAGACATCCACCTTTCCTAGTTGTGACTAGGAGGTGTATTATACTAAGAACTAGCCTAACTTAGCACTATTGACTAAACTAGTCCTTGTACTTTGATACTAATGCAATTCCCAACTATAACATAACTTTTAAGGCTAACAATCTCTCCCCAAAGTGTGGTTATACGAGAATTGCTTACAACGTTCCCTACAAGTAAAATTAAATACAAAATATAAGCGCAGCAGCTCCGAGAGTGGTCTTCAACCTACATTGCTTCATTCAGCTTCCAGAATCATCTCAGCTGCCATATCTTTACTTGCAGAAGAACAGTGTGAGCAAACCTAATTAGGGATTAATTGCAAACTGACAACAATGAGTACACTCTCCCCTAATTAGTGCTCTCCCCCAAACTGACAACCTTTCTGATGAATGCCCTGAATATGAAGAAGTCTTTTGATAATTAAATGCAACCCGTCTTTAGTCTTCTAACACGCAGCGGAAAATGTAGAACATACTGTAGACTCGACCTTCTTCAAGATTGTCCATTCGGGGGAACAAAGTATCAGCATCTTCATCTTCAACAAAATGCATTCCAGCTATCTTACAAATCAGCCCATAATGTACACATGTAACCAACAAAGGTAGAAACGGTTAAGCCTGGTCACGTGAACCTTTTGTACGTCCCTGATGTACACATTTCTCTCCCCTGATGATTGCGATCTCATCGAAATCAGCATAACATTGTGCACATGAAGTATTAACCGGAAGCACTTTAGCATAAAACATAATCAGCACGTGTGAAGATGTCGATACTCCCAATCTACTAACGATACCATATGAAATTGTCTTACTCTTTATCAACCTCTGAATCAACAACGACGGCTATTTCTATTAATCTCAGGAGGAAAAACTCAATATGACGAACTTGAGAATGAAGTAAGATCCCCTAGACTTGTGACTTAAGCTTGTACTTCATCTTGTGACTAAGAACGGTGTAGAGAGTTCGTACACCATCGAATCCCTAAGTACTCTATACTCTTCAACCAACCAACCATCAAGTATGAGACGTACATCACCACTTGACTATCCACAACTTCATGTGACACTGAGTACTACAACGTAACTCCTTAAAGTGATAGCTACTTTGTGGGCAAAGAGAGAAAGAATCACAAAAGTAACTAGATATCCAAGTCTTCGTCACCATTAATATATGCCCAAACAAGTCATCTTCGCGGAAGGGAAGAAAGAAAGAAGATGAAATAAGTACACGCATCCGTAAAACTTCACTTTAAACCCAAATAAATAATAAAGAGTAATCCTCTTAGTCACAAACATCTGATACTAGCCATTGTCATTGGATTGTGATTCTTGATCAGGATCGTTTAAGCAATTCGTGGTGTGATTTGAGGTGGTTTGAGATATATTGGTGTTGATGATAATGAAACAAGGAAATGAATCATTATCTATAAGATTTATTTACCAATAATCTCATGTGTTTAGTTAAGGTGGAAGTTAGGGTTTAGGGTATATAGACATTAGGTTATTCGATGAGGTTAGGGTTTTGTTTATGTAATAATCTTGTGATATTTCGTTACTCAAAATCCCATCTCGTTACTCGATATCCTAAGTCAATTTCGGCAGAGTTTCGTTTAGATTAGTCCAAAAGAAATCCTTACTCGATAAACGATAAGGTTGGACCAGCCTTATTCGGCAAACTATATGAAGCATACTCGAAACACAAGCCCTTACTCGAAATTAGACCCTTACTCGGTAAGAAAATACCTTTACTTGAAAATTTTGGCCCTTACTCGGTAAAAATACCCCTTACTCGATACTGCTGCTTCCTTACTCGAAAGATATGGCTGCAGAACCCTTACTCGGTAAAAACTGTTGGCTTACTCGGTACTTACAGCCTTACTCGGTAAAGACTGGGCTTCCTTACTCGGTAGTTGCTGCCTTCCAGCCATACTCGATAATTTTTTACCCTTACTCGGTGAAAGCAGCCTCATACTCGGTAAAAGCTGAAGTTGGGTCTCATACTCGATAAAACCCCTTCCATACTCGAAATTTGGCTCCCATACTCGATATTTGGCACCCAAACTCGATATTTGGCTCCCATACTCGATATTTTCATCACCAAACTCGATAAATGACGTACCAACAGCCCATAAAACACGAAATTACACCCCAAAACACTACGAATCACCCCTGGTTAGCTCTGATGCCACTTGTTGAACCCAAGATTCACGTTCCGGAGGTTGCGGTTGCTCGAAATAAAGGAAAGACATGGTATTATTAGATTAAAGAATGGGAAAGATGTGTGTGTTTTCTAGAGAGAGAAAGAAGGAAAACACACACACCTTGTGTTATAATGAGACATCCACCCTTCCTAGTTGTGACCAGGAGGTGTATTTATACTAAGAACTAGCCTAACTTAGCACTATTGACTAAACTAGTCCTTGTACTTTGATACTAATGCAATTCCCAACTATAACATAACTTTTAAGGCTAACATGTATTGGTTTAGTATAGGGTAGAATGACAATTGATATGAAAGAGTGTATGATTACGAATTTACGATTGTTTATATTTGGATGACAAAATATGATATGAAAAAGTGTATAGATATTTGAATTTTGTAGTGGAAAAGAGAAGTGCCCACGATGGATTTCATAGATACCAAATTGATGGGTAATGGGTCTATGACTATAATATACTCCCTCCGTCTCAAAACTATTGTCAGGAAACAAGAATCACAAAGTTTAATAAAAGTAGATCCACTTCAGTTTTCAACCACTCAACGAGAATATTCTCATACTATATTCTCTAGTTTTTACTTAAAAATGAAAGTGGACAATTATTTTGAGACATCCCGAAAAGAAAATATGGACTATAATTTTGAGACGGAGGGAGTACTTATTTCATTCCTGGGCCCACTAAACAAACACCTCTAATCACTATGAAACCTATATCCCCATTCCTATATGCCCATACCAAATGTACCCTTAGGGTGCGTTTGGTATCCCACCATGGGAATGAGACTATAACTATGAAAGTGATTAAAGGCGTTTGTTTAAGATGAGGGGGCCAACCACTATGGTAATGAATGATAGATATAATCCGTACTTCATATACATCAAGAGAGCTAGGTATGGATCTTTCATAAGTGAGGGACCCACCACTACTATCAAACTTATACACATTGTCATTCATTGCAGCATACCAAACGCACCCTTAGTTTCCATTGTTGCAATTTTACACGGTTCATCTCAACCTTTGTTTTGTTTATAAATCAAATTGCTCTACTTTGAAATGACAAGTAAACAAATTGTTGAATATATGTTTTAGTAAACATTATATTATAACATCCTCCCATATTTGTTGCACTGCAAATATGAATAATACTCCCCGGCTTGTCTCAAAATATTGTCTAGACGTGGTATATGTTCCGGTCAAGAGCTTATTCGCTAGAGGACTATTTGAAATGTTGATAAACAGGTGGCTTTGCCCCACGCATTGCAGCAGGGATTTTACGTGTTAGACGTGCTTATTTTACCTCTACTTCGCTGTGGGGCGTGTGTTTTACGTGAAAAAAAATCTGTTAAACAAATATTTCCTAGATTTTACTCAAGACTCGTTTTTGAAATCACTTATAAAATATAATATACAAAGATACAATACATAAGCTTAAAGCACATCTAACGTAATATATAAAGATAAATGTCATTTTCAACATTATTGTTTTGAATACCAAAAATAAAAAGGGTGAAACATCTTTTTGGTAAACTTGAAAAACCTAAAAAATTATAAAAAAATAAAAATAAAAAAATGTGCGGTTTGAACACCCTACCTCCTTCTCATTAGCGATTTGACTAAGGATTTGTTAAATTAATCGTAAGCAACGGTACAGATTTAAAAAATGTAACACATAAACTGTCTTTGTAAGTGTATGTTAACATTATGGATTTTTTGCAATTTTATAGGGATTGTGTTCGCAAAGCGAATAAACCCCAATGACAATTTCTGTGAAAAATAAAACCGTATGGACCTTTACTGCGGTTCGTAAAAATCTTCAGGGACATTTTTTGTAATTTTAAGGAATGTTTTTGGAAAGTAAATGAAATACACTATTACAAGGACCATTTTTGCTCAAAACTAAACCATAAGGATCATTTTTGTCATTTATGAAAATATAAAGTGGTTGAGTAGTGTTTTGTCTCAAAAAGTATTAAAAAGCATTTGTTTGACAAATATTATTATTAAAAAGGCCAATCACGCATGACAAGCGGTTGGCAGGGGGTGTATTATCTAATATGAGACCGTCACTGTGTGAACATCATAGAGTTTGGGATCTTATGGTTCATAATGGAAGAGACTAGGATGTTGCTCTCATTTATAGACTTTTCCCGAGTACAATTGCAAATGAAATTCTTTCTACTTGCCACAGAGCATGGGGCTTCACTGTTCGAAACACTTACAAGACATGTCTATCTGAATGCGCGAATCAGGTAAGACTTTCTGCTATCAATAGTATAAACTGCTCCACGTTATGGAAGGCACATATTCTGCCTAAAGTGAAATTGTTTGCTTGGCGAGCATGGTTCAACCTTCTTCCACGTTATAGAAGGCACATATTTGTGTTTCCCTCAAACCTAGTTTTTATTTGAATCATGTTTTATTTGCTTTTGGTGGGTTTTGATTTTGTACTTGATCCAGAAGGAATGATTTAGGAGTAAGAAGTGTTTTATAGATGGAACAAAACGTGTTTCTTGGATTGAAGGTTAACGTGTTGACAAGATGAATTGGGGAAATAGAGTTGATTGATTTTGAAGATGAATGCCTGTGTAATGATCAAAACACCCTCATGTGACTAGCACATGACTAGACTTAACGGAAAAACTAACGGTCGTTTGGTCAAAGGACTGATCAGTTACAAAAGGTCAACTATAAGGATGATTGGTGTAATTATTGAAGTTTTAGGATGAAAGATGAAAATATGTGTAAACCACATAATTAACTATTTATTTATTTTTTCTATAAAGAAGATGCCAATTACATGTCGTATCAAATGTATATTTATCTACCTTGCTTTTAGTATAATACAGGCATTATATGGTTTCATAAAAGGGTTTAAATCGAGAATAGATATCGAAAATATATATAACTGATTCACAAAATTTTGTAACTATGATTCAAAGTAACGAAATTATATTTCAGATTGTGATTTTGTGTATCTGCTCGAATTTTACATTTTGAATCACAGTTAATGTGTTCTAAATATTAATCTTCTCAACTCAAAACCCCTTTCAGATTCTATGTATACGGATCAGTAGTTAGATTGGACACGGATGTAGAAAAATAAATCGATACGAAAATTGTACCAAATTATAGGTTTGATAATTGAGTAATATACAACCCTTGGCAGTATACATACAAATTATTCAATCCTCTAGCAACTTTTCCATAGCTACAAAAATATTTTATTTATTGCCAACAAAGTTTAGATATAGATGGAGACAAAGAGCGACAATATAAACAGGTGATTGACTTATGAATGGTCATGATTAGATTATAAGTATCAATCCATAGTTGACCATAAACGCACATCATCCATGATGTAATCCTGCAAACAAGCCTGGGATATGATATCATCATTTAAGCCCCATGGTGATAACATATTATCACTTGATGATTCCACGCTATTGTTCACTAAATATGGCTCGATCCATGAATTTTCAGATGGTTCGGAAAATTGCGGTGTAACATCACTAGGGACTTCATAATCTGAGACACTTAACGAACATTGCGACGAGTAATTACTTATCGAAGAAGATGATGGTGAATCAGATGATAATACTGCCAATAAAATGTCAACCTCTTGTTGGGTCTTTATGTCGGGCTTTATGACCGGATACCTTTTAGGGTTAGCTACGGGTTTGGGTATTTCAGATTGTTCAATCTTGAATACAGGTTGAGCTTTTGGAGCCCGGTTTTTTAAATGCGTGTGCCAATGGTTTTTTATTTCGTTGTCGCTTCGTTCAGGCAATCTTGCAGCCATCATTGACCATCTGTTGATAGAACAACATAATTTCATTTAGAAACACCGTTTATACTTTATAGTATTGAACAAATTTAATTTAAGGGACTAAAAGCATTTGAACTTACTTGTTCCCAAATCTGTTATGTAAAGCCACAATCAAATCTTCTTCTTCTTTTGTATAATTCCCATGTTTCACATTTGGGCGTAGATAATTCATCCATCGTAGCCTACAGCTTTTTCCGCATCTAGACAAACCTAAACAAGAGAAACAAAAAAAGTACAAATCAATAAGCAAGATTGTAAAACGGGTTTGACATCTAAAAGTTAAAGAAGATGAGGAGTAGATCATACCAGCTAATCTAGGAAGTTCACGCCAGTTAGAGTGGCCGTATCTTTCGATATAGGCTTTTAGCTTGGCGTCTTCATCTTCACTCCATGCACCTTTCTTGATTCCGTGTTTGTCGAAACAAGGTGCCCTAACCATCTTCTTGCTCTTTGTAAGTAGATGTTTTATGTGGCTAATGACGAGTGAAGAGTTAACTTGCTGTATCTAAACAGGTAAAGCTTTAAATATACATTGACAATAAAACGTGTTGAAAAGGATATGAATTTATAAAGACCTAAGACCATAAAAAAACTAATTTAGTTTTTGTTTGTATTCAACCGTTGGTGGAGGAAACATCGTCCCCTACTCCCCCATGTACTCATCTATATTTGATTACACGTATATATTTCAGTCTACACTAAGATGTTCAGTCTTCTTTGTCACACGTACAGTCATAATCTTCGCAACCCGCGTTTTTCTATTTTTATATACAAAGATTTTTGTTTTTTCTCTTCAATATATTAAGGGTGGTAAATGATATACTTCCTAATACCACTTTTATTGACACGACAATGCATGTTTTTAAGATTTTTTGTTTCGTATTTTTTACATTTTACTACTTTTTATTTGTCAAACTTTATATTTTATGTTCATACTTTTTTAGGGCAGTTTTACCCATTTTATTAACAAGACAAGACAGTGTTTTATTGTTTTCTGCTATGTTTTTTAATTTTATTTTTACTTTTTAATGTTTTACTGCTTTTGGCTTATCAAAATTTATATTTTCTGTTCCGTTTTTATTATTTCAAAGTTTTATAATAAAAACAAAATTATAAATCATAAGATATTACTTGTAGTTTTGAAGGGATACCAATCAATCCCATATAAAAATGCTATCTTATATATAAATGTACGGTTATAATATCTCTCTATATATAATATGTAATAATAATCTTTAGTACATGTAAAAAGAAAATAGTCAAATTTTGGTCTGGCTTAAAAAAAATAGAAATTTACAAAATAAGTAATGTTGTTATAATAAAATACTCTTACTAATAAAAAACAATACAATCTATGATTTATCACTTATGTATTTAAAAAATAATAATAATAATAAAATAATAATAAAAAAAAATAAATAAATAAATAAAGTGACGCTACTTGAAAAGATCGGACACATCCACTCAAAACTAATTTGGTTTTACAGTTCCATAATCTTGCGAATCCACGAGTGGGATAGGACTTTAACGTCTTCTAAAAGAGTATGCTTACGAGTTTGTGTTGAGTCAAAGCAAACTCGATTTATGTACCTCTAAATAATCAAAGCGGCGGATTGAATCACCGCATCAAAACAGGATGTGATGTTAAAGTTTTGTTGGACGAATCACTAAACTCTATAATAAACTCTAAAGTATTGAGGAAATCCACAATACCGATTGACTCCCATAGTTCATAGGACACACAACGTTTCACAAAGACGTGTCGGATTTATTCAAAGTCATCATCAAAGATTGGACATCTCATTGAGTCCAAATCTATGCTTATTATGTCTACATTGCAGCGCGTAAGGAGACGGTCTTTGCATAGCCGCCACACAAATGAACTCTTATCTGGTTAAGAACATACCTTACATATGTCCAATCCATAGAGATCCTAATCAAAGAAAAATATGTAATGATAAAATGATTACGTTCTGAATTTGAATAAATCCAAATTAATTCATGACATGAAATATAAATTCTGAACGAGAAGATTCCTTTGGAAAGTTGAGAAAACCTGAAAAGCTTTATTTTGAAGATAATTCTACTTCAGTCCCTTTAATATAGAAAATAAGAAGTTGAGTATCTATAACTTATACTCCCTCCGTCCACAACTCCACATAAGGATTTGAATATCTTTTTTACTTTTTAATATGCAAAAAATTTGAATATCTTTTTTACTTTTTATACCATTTGCTCTATATTCATCTAAAATCTAAACCATGATCTTGAATCACACAAGGATTCATTTTTAATTGTTATAATGACTGTAGCAAGAGAATATTTCTGTAATAATCACAGAAATGTTGGATGGGTAACACCAAACTAGATTATACGTAAGTAAAAGATAAATAAATAAACTCTTCCACAAACTATGTTCCTAATTTTACTTATCCCGTAACAAATGAATGAGCCAAATTTTAGTTTTTGTATGTACTTATGTAGATATATGCATTGGTTTTTGATCTATCACATATATAGGTAAGGATGGGTGGATTAGCACATGCCTCGAACCCATAACTCCATAAGCCCCAATAGGGCTGGAAAGGACCCAACGAGTTATCTTTTTTATATAATAAAACAAAACACTAAGTGGGGACTTTTTCATTTTGAAAAACTCAACCTTCCCTTATTAAGTAATATTTTAATTATTATCTTTTTTATATAATAAAACAAAACCCTCAACCTTCCAATATTTTAACTATTATTTTAATTATAATTTTTGATTATTAAAGATAATTATTTAAAAAGTTTAATCCTATCATTAGTTGCATTTTATCTTTATCTTTTGTGTTTATCTTCTACTTATGTAGTATATCAACAAAACAAATTTATTATAATTTTTTATTATTAAAGATAATCATTTAAAAAGTTTAATCATATCGTTAGTTGCATCTTATCTTTATCTTTTATTTTTATCTTCTACTTATGTAGTATATCAACAAAACAAATTTAAAGATTAAATTATTTGTTTTTTAATAAATAAAAATATATCATTCAAAAAATTTATAAAAAAAAACTTGCGCGTGCGCGGGTATTATAACTAGTTAAAAACAAAAGTAAATAAGAAAATCAACGACCTTCTTCTTGTCTTGTTATAAAGATATCCTGGAACCCAGTGGCGAAGCTAGAAAATTTTCAGTGGGGGGTCGGGATCTAAAATTTTTTATTGCTTAATGTATAAAAGAAATTTCACAATTAAAACGGGGGGTCAAAACCGAATATACCGAAATTTTTCTACACGAAAACTATATACCCCCTACATCGCAAAAAAAAATTTCGGGGGGTCGGGTGCCCCCTCCCGCCCCTATGTAGCTGCGCCTCTGCTGGAACCGGATAAACTCATATAGTTTGATGAAGATCTAGTTTTAGCGCCAATATCCATTCTTGGTGCCTCTCCCTTTGACGTGGTGAATATAGATGTTAAGGTTAGGTCTTTCTTTGATGTGGTTATTCACACAACAACATGTGTGTTATGGAAGTATAGGAAATTATATCAGGAATGGAATTTGCTTCGACCCATAGCCACCTCGCAAAGATACCATTGTCGATTTTTTTTTTTCTTCCTTCACACCATTGGATACTCCATAGAGATAGGCACGAACACAGAATTAAAGTTAACACTGACCAGGTGCACAAATAAAAAAGTAAGATTTTTTTCAATTTAAACGTTTGCGTTTAGTGAAAACTATGTTCATTTTTTATCTGTTGATGTACTAAATAAGCAATAACTAGAAACATAACACATTGAAAACAGGTACATTTTATAAATTCTGTGTTTATAACGAAAATTAGCATTACGAAAGAAAATTCTACTGGAGCCTCGTGACACTACGGGACCCCTATTAGTTCAGCCCCGGATATAGAAACTTCAATCCGTTTTTGATTAAGTGGATTTCAGATCCTTATTTACAGGATAAACCTTTAAAAAATAATAATAATAAAAAAAATCTCGGGTCCTTTTTTTTTTTTTTTTTGAAAGGCAACATATTATATAGAACCCCGAAAACAACGGACAAAGAACAATACAAGGCGCCTCACCCCGGTTAAACAAGATAATTAAACGAGGGTGAGACCCAAAGAAAATAAAATGTTACAAACATAAGAACTAAAGAAGTAACACAATAATAACGTCTTTTTTTTGCTTGTACTAAATTGTGTAACCGTGTTCTCAACTCTAGCTTTTTTTTGCTTGTACTAAATTAATGTTACTACATATAGGCTGTGTTTGGCGCAGCAGATTATGAAAGATTATAAAGAGATTATGCTTATTTTTTTCAAAAAATAAGCTACTTAAAAAATAATCTTTGTTTGGCATACAGAACTTATAAGAGATTATAAAAAAAATAATCTTCCATAATCTCTGAAAATCAAAAGTTACTTCATTTAGCATATAAAAATAATCTCTTTTTATAATCTTTTTCAGTACCAACACCAGCATCAGCATCAGCACCAGCACTAGCACCAGCACCAGCACCAAACATACGAGCTTATAATAACGTCTTTTTACTTTTTCTAGAGAAGGCATATAATAATGTCTATGATGTGCGAAAATGTGTCTCACGTACAAATCACCCAGTTACTTGTGAGATATAAGTTTGTTATATGGACCCTCACATTATATGAAACATGACAATTGCGGAAAAATCTTTTTACCGTTGTCTTCATGTATATGGTCATCGTTTTATATCCGTGGTTGATATAAGATAAGCTGCAATCAAATAACGCGACTATGAGTACAAATATATGCGAAAAGAGTTTAACTAAAATACATGGAAAGTCTTGAGTCCTTGATTTTTCTGGGTCAATATATCTCGTAAACAAAAAATAAGTTGATGAATATAACAATTTTTAGGCTTGTGTAGCATACTTTAATTTGGGAGTAATCTTTATCATATGCTATACAAACAGGTTTCTTTTATAGAGTTTATTTGTTAAACATGGCTCCAAAGCTATTCTACAAAGGGACCTGACTTGTATATGCATATAATGTAGGGATACATTATGAAGTCAACGCACCAATAAGACAATACGAGTTAACATGCAAGCAAACGTAAGTTTGCTGATGTAAGGTACTGTTGAGGCTAACACGTCATAAGGGACACATTAACGCGTCTTTCGGATCTCGTTATTCATTGCTCATCTTTATGCTCAAATATTCCATGAGGTTTCCTAGAATCACCCGTTGACTTATTTATTTATTTTTACCTTTTTGTTATATATATAACAAATCATTTTGTATAAAAGTTTTTATTTATTTTTATTATTATTAACGTTTTTATGTGATTTTAGCATTTTTAATATTGAATATCCAAATAAATACACCAAAATAAAATATATTATTTGCTATGCACGACATCTATTTTTTATTATTTCAAGTATTAGTTATAATGCCCGCGCACGCGCGAATTTTTTTAAAAAACTTTTTTGAATGATATATTTTTATTTTTTAAAAAACAAATAATTTAATCTTTGTTTTGTTTGATTTATGATTTTTAATTATATTTGTTTATTATTAAAGATAATTATTTAAAAAATTTAATCCTGTTGTGTTGCATCTTATCTATATATATATTTTTTTATCTACTTGTGTAGTATATCAAGAAAACATATTTTTAAAATTTTAAATTAAAAAATAATAATTAAAATATTACCTAATAAGGAAAAATATTACCTAATAATTAAAATACGAAAATACCACTAAAGGTTTTGTTTTATTATATATAAAAAAAATAACCAACGTGCAGGCTGTTTTCAGGTTCCTAAAGGCTCTAGCGAAAAATTAACTCAGAGCAAGGTCAAGTGAAAAGTGTATCTACTTTAAAACACCTAACGAAATATCTTTCTTTTAAGCATTATTGCATGCAAATTGTTAGTTCATTGATTTAACTCACTTTCACCAAAAATATTAAATTTGAGGCCCCATAATAAATGTTACTAAATAATTATTTATTATAGTTTTATATGATGGTGTGAGTGGTCCAAAGAACACATGTCCGAAACACCTACATCCGAACGTCGATAGATGGACGAAAGACATCGTTGAGTATTATTCTATGGCAAGAATTTCGTGTCAAATACAAACACTCTTTTATCCAACAAACCATTTACCCAACCGTCGTTACTAATAACCGAGCTTGCACCGCCTATCCGAGTATTGCAGGATATGGTCCCCACGTAGCCATGCCACGTAACATCAACGCCAGGCATAGCTCGATGGCCCATCTCCTTATGACGTTAGTTAGAGTGATTAAAGTGGTATAAATGCGACAACATTGGTTGATTCATTTAATACATACGAGTAGCATTTAGTACATATCAACTCTCTACATTAATCACCAACCTTTAATTTCGTCGTCCTTTATCTAATCTTACTATCACGCTGGAGCTTGATATTAGGACAAAATTCGAGTTCAGGCTAATGTGTGTTTGCTGACCATGACACATGTCCGTCAAGGACGTACATCACCAGCTCGAGATGAGATGAGAGCGTTCGAGAAGAAAACTTTATAAGTCAACTTAAGTTATTGTCAATGACTTCACTTACTATTTTAGCCCGTGGGAACACAATTTTGTTTTCATACCACTACTAATTATTTAATAGCACTAAATAATGTCTTGTTATTTTATCTATTTTTAAATGGTTAATGTCACTAATATATGTGATAAATTATTGCACATGCAGTAGATAATCGAAGCATGTAACTTGGAGAATCATATAAGGGTGCTTGTGCGTATCTTGCTTCAGTATTTAATAAAGTTAATTATACAATCTGTATACGTTGTTTTGGATTAATGATTGCCATTAGAAATAGGGATAATTACTAAAATAGCCAAGTTGCCTAATCGTTTGGCATTTTTGACCTTAAGAAAAAATTCCGCATTTGGCCAGTTGCCCAACGCAACTTTTAAGGGGGGACACGTGTCGCGCCCACGGGACGCCAAGTGTCCAAGGTTGCCCAAAATTTGACAAAGTTGCCCAAAAAATCGCCATGTGTCGCCCCAAAAAATCGACCCGTGTCCCCCCCCCCCCTTAAAAGTTGCGTAGGGCAACTGGCAAAAGGCGGAATTTTTTTTTAAGGTCAAAAATGCCCAACGATTGAGCAACTTGGTCATTTTTGTAATTAACCCTTAGAAATATCATAGAAATACATAAATTTATACTAAGCGAGTATATCCATACATAACAACAAAAGTTTATAACTGCAAATCTATATAGTTATAATGGTCCTTTAGATGGCTTGTAATCAATTCAAAAAGAGTAAATTACATAAATGGTCCCTGTGGTTTGCCTAAAGTTTCACCCATAGTCCCTGAAAGTTAAAAGTTGCACGGATAGTCCCTATCTCTGAAAAGAATAACACTAATGGTCCCTTTTTTAACTGTCGTTAAGTGACTTCCGTTATAATTTACACGTTAGTCCCTTTTGGTTAAATATCGTTGCATCGTTTATCCTTTATAATAACAGCCGTTTATAACTTAAAGTTTTTCCAATTTTTCTTACGTTTTCATACGTTTTCACTGTTTTTATTCGTTTTCATGCGTTTTAATCAGTTTTCGTCCGTTTTTATACGATTTCGTCCGTTTTTCTTACGTTTTCATCCGTTTTCATGCGTTTTTATACGTTTTCGCTCGTTTTTCATACGTTATTGTCTGTTTTCCTACGTTTTCATCAATTTTTATTTGTTTGGGTCCGTTTTTATACGTATTCACTTGTTTTTATACGTTTTCCTTTATTTTTCTTATATTTTCATACGTTTCTATCCGTTTTTATATGTTTTCAGACGTTTTTATATGTTTTTGTTCGTTTTTATACGTTTTCTTACATTTCCATTGGTTATTTCTATGTTTTCATATGTTTTTCTCCGTTTCCTTCCGTTTTCATTCATTTTTATTCATTTTCGTCCGTTTTTATACGTTTTGGTCAATTTTTATACGTTTCCGTCCGTTATATAAGTTTTTGCTCATTTTTCATCCATTTTTATCCGTTTTCATCTATTTTTATCCGTTTTCGTCCTTTTTTATATGTTTCCGTCATTTTTTCTTATATTTTCATACGTTTTATCCATTTTTATGCGTTTTCGTTCGTTTTTCTTATGTTTTTATCTGTTTTAATACCTTTTATATGTTTTCGTTCATTTTTCTTACGTTTCATACATTCGGTCCGTTTTTATACATTTTCATTCGTTTTTATATGCTTTCATCCGTTTTTCTTAAATTGTCATACACTTTTATCTATTTTTATACATTTTCGTCCAGTTTCATACGTTTTTATACGTTAACGGATTAAAATGTATAAAAATGGATGAAAACGTAAGGAAAACAGACAGAAACATAAGAAAACGTATAAAAATGGTTAAAAACATAAGAAAAATGGAGCGAAAACATATAAAACGGACGAAAACGTATAAAAATTGACCAAAACGTATAAAAACAGACGAAATTGAATAAAAATGGATGAAAACGGAAGGAAACGGAGAAATACATATGGAAACATAAAAATAACCGATGAAAATGTAAGAAAACGTATAAAAACGAACGAAAACATATAAAAACGTATGAAACGTATAAAAACGAATAAAACGTATGAAAATGTAAGAAAAATAAAGGAAAACCTGTAAAAACAAGCGAAAACGTATAAAAACGGACCCAAACGGATAAAAACGGATGAAAACAGACAATAACGTAATATAAAAACGCATGAAAACGGATGAAAACGTAAGAAAAACGGACAAAATCGTATAAAAACGGACAAAAACGGATTAAAACGCATGAAAACGTATGAAAACGTAAGAAAAATTCGAAAAACTTTAAGTTATAAACGACCGTTATTATAAAGGATAAACAATGCAACGATATTTAACCAAAAGGGACTAACGTGTAAATTATAACGGACGTCACTTAACGACAGTTAAAAAAAGGGACCATTAGTGTTATTCTTTTCAGAGATAGGGACTATCCGTGCAACTTTTAACTTTCAGGGACTGTGAGTGAAACTTTGGGCAAACCACAGGGACCATCTATGTAATTTACTCATTCAAAAATCCTTGGATTGAATAGTTTCCATCTGGTTTTGATGGTCGCATTGTTTTATGTATTTCTCAGTTGATGAAAATACAGTTTTTTGTTTCAAAAAAAAAAATAAAAAAAAAAAAAATATATAT
>LBNU01018435.1:81904-111626 GCA_014162995.1 Artemisia annua | reverse complement strand
GCTCCTAAACCTTCAAGCCAAGTGAACAAAATCACTTCTTCATGCGAATTATGTAGTGGTCCTCACGACACTCGTGATTGCATGGAACTCCCCGAACAAGCTTTTGCGGACTATGCATCCTCGCGTACCGACGGAGCGGGAGAAAAGTGGTACACTTTCAAACCCGAGCCAAACCCTTATGGTGATTCATACAACCCCTCTTGGAAAAATCACCCAAACTTTAGGTGGAAGCAAATCCAAAACATGCCCCAAAACAATTCTTCCAATCCACCTAATCGTTTTCAACCAAACGGTTCAACCTCGAACCGTACTTTCAACAATAATCCTTCCAACAACTATGGTAGTACCAATAACTTCGAAGGATTGATGTCCAATTTTATGGCATCTCAAGAAGCTCGCATAGCCAAGTTTGAAGCCGATTTCAACCAACAACAGAATGAGATGACCAATAAGATTAATAATTTAATTAAGGCCTTTAATAACCAAGGAATGACCCCATCTACCAAAAGTGTAAGAAATCCTAGTGGGGGGAATGAGGTTAAGGATCCTTTATCATCTAAACACGTACACTTTGTTAACATATTCGCTATTAAACTACTTGATAGTAGTTGCAAGGATGATGATGAAGGTGAGGTTGAAACAGGAGGAAGTTCTGAGAAAGATGTCGAAAATGAGACAGAAAAAGGAGAGGAGTACTTCAACAAGTTTCCCACTAAGGATGAGCTTGTATACCACAAGAATCTATTGGATGATCCTAACCCATTAATCTATAGAAATCTACCAATCATTCGAGCCGGCAACCCAACCAACATAAACATACCGTGCAATATTGGGCATTTGCATGTTTGAAAAGCTTACACTGACCTTAAGTTACCCATAAATATCTTGTCGACATTCTGCAATTGAATTATGAAAAAGCAATTAGCTCCTAGGATTGATCCCATGACAGGAAGAACAAGTAATTTTGTGGGAAGAGTTAGAAGGTTGCGTGTTTGCGTAGGAAATTTCACCTATGTGATAGATTTTGTGATCGTAAAAGATGTTAACCCTGCAGTCGAAATCAATCTATCGAATGTTGTGTTAGGAAAGCCATTCGTTGAAGTCTCTATAATGCAATATGATCCATCATTAGGGATAGTTAAGTTTAAGACGAGACCGACGAAATTGCCTACCAAATGTCCCATAAGATAGAACAATTCCGACTCATGTCAACCCTAGAAAAGAATTTAAGCAGTCGGTATACTATAGGTGTGATGAGGATAAGAAGAAGGGAGTAGACTACATAATGAGAAAATTATTGGGATTCTACAAGGAATGTCTACAACTAGGCCCAGAATATAAGACCAAACCAGAGGATGACCTAGAGGACGTGACAGATGATGGAGTCACGTAATAAATCATGACTTTGAGTCTAGCTACAAGACTCGTAAATAAAGAAAAACGCTTCTTGGGAGGCAGCCCAAGCTTTTATTTGTTTGCTTGTTTATTTGCTTTTATTTGTTTCCATATGCATATTTCATTCTTATTGTTCATTGTTCATGTATCAAATGCAAATTGTAAAAATACTTTATTTTGTTTTTAACCTCGTCTTAATTACATATAAAGGTTTTTTTTACAAAAGATAAATGTAAGGGAAATCCATATTTGTTTACAAGAACGAATTGAACATGAACGATAACAATAAGATATAAACATGCATATTAGTATTTGTTTGAGTCAAATGCTTGTATCGAGTCACAATGAATGTTTTGCAGGATTCCAAGAATTAAAACATAGGTTTTTCTAGAAATTTTCCGGTAAAACAAAATATAAAAATTTCTGTCAGACCATTTCTGACGGCGTCAGGGTTAACACCTGACGGCGTCAGATGTTATTTTCTACAAAATTTTCCAGGTTTTGTTTTTCTGCTGGAATTGTAAAGTTTCATAAAATCTGTCATTTTTAAACTCCAGGAATCTGCAAACATTTATTTTGCAAGCATTATATCTTTACTTGCTTTCTAGGATTTACTTTTATATAGAATCTACCACCAATTTTATGCGAGGTTTCGTGTTGCTTTTCTTAGTTGTTTAACAGGTTACATTGGACAAGAAGATGATTATATTTCAGGAGTGAAGGTTTGCATGCTCATTTTCTTGGAGGAGGATTTAACCTTGTTACCACATCATCCATACCGAGCGAATCAGGGGAGTCTTTGTTTCTTTCATTTTCATTTATCTATACTTTATTACTTTTTAAGAACATTAGGTACAATGTTCAACTTAAGTGTAAGGGGGGTAAATGAGAACACCTCAGAAACTACAATTGCACTTAATTTTTGTTTTGTTTAATAGTAGATGTGTAATAAAACTAAGAGAAATACTTGTTAGGGTAATTTTAGCACAAAATTTAAATTTTTTTTCAACATTTAGGAGTGAAACTTTAGTCTTAATAAGCGTCTCATGGATAAGAGTTATATGACTAGCACAAAAACCGTACCACTCAAAAATTTCCACCCCAAATATGTGAGGTTCGCCTTTAGATCTTTAGGACAAAGCATTCATTATTAGTGCTTGTGAGTGTACCGGTAGTACTTAGATTCTAGAACTTGCGTTAGTGATGCATCCCGAGACCACTAGTGAGACTACATTCGTGTAGTTAGGATTTACTACATGATAAGAGGCATTAGGATAACCCATGTTTTAAGCCTGTAATATAATTACATTGACTTCATTGGTAAAATGCGGATACCAAGTCCATTATTCAAATAAGTAACGATATCAAGTTATATATATATATATATGTTTCCGTTTATTATTCCGTTTCACTAGTTTAACGTTTAACGTTTAAAGAAATAATAATAATAATAATGATACTAATAGAAATGATAAGTTTGTAAATAGAAAATATTAATAATAGTAATCATAATAGTTTACGTCTTAAGTTTATATTAGAAAATATGATGGTAATAATATTTATAAAAGTGAGTTTATTATTAATAATAATAATATTAGTAATGTTAATAATAATAATAAGGTTTTAATAAATATGTAATCAAATCCGAGTTTAAGTAACCAATGGTCCCGACAACATAACCAAAACCATATCCAAAATAACCACCACAATCCCATATCTCGCCTCAACCAATTATACCATTTCTAATCCTAAACCCGTCACTAACTTATAACCAACAACATCAATTCGCATAATCACTTCGGCTAACCAAATCTCATCCAAAACCAAATATAATTAACCCAACTTACCCACATCAAAATAATAACAACCAAATACCACCCACCACAATAATTATTACAACCAAAACAACCACCCACCACCACCACCATGACTCGATGGTGGTGGCGTGAGGCTGCCGAGGCTCGAACCAACCAAACGGACCGTAAACTAACATCAAACAACCAAGAACATGACTCCCTTCGTCACCCTATTCGAACCAGACACAAACAAAACATAAATCTAACCACGATCTCACCGAGTCACCGAGTTGACTCGGTGAGTCAACCGAGTCGCGACACAAAACGGACCAAGAACGATTTTCCACACGAGTTACATCCTTTAAACATTTATTAAAAACGTTTTTATAAAAATAAAATCAAAAAGGTTCGGTTTAAATAAATAACGAAATTAGGGTTAGGATTTTTATGAGTTTTTAGTGATGAAAACGTGTGTAAAAGAGTGGGAAAGCCTCGTATACCAAAAGGTCTCGTCGGAAAATGAGGTGGCCGGAAAAAGTACGAAAATCGAAATCTTATTTTGGGTTTTTAGGGCGCGTTAGTGGGTTTTAAGGTAAACGGTTTGCGGGGATGAATCGGGGATGTCCCGATCTATAAGATGGGATAGGTGGTGTAGTAAGAGGTGGCCGGAATATTTTCCGGTGACCGGAATTCTTGCCGGATTCTGGGTTTGGGGATGAAGGGCCGGCGGTGTAAGAGAGAGAGAGAAGAGAGAGAGAGTTGGGGTGTGTGTGTGTTTTTGTTTATAAAAAAATGAGTGAAGTAAAATGTTGGGGTATTTATACTTAGAAGTTTAGGGAGGTTTTGGGATTTATTAAAGTGTAGGGTGTTTTGTATAAATAAACTCGAGGAACCACTCTTGCCAATAGGCTAAACTTTTTATAAAAACGGTTCGAGACTCGAATGACATAGCAAACGGACTCGAAAAATTACGAAACTTGCGCCATCGTTCACGAAATAGTTTTTCCAATAAAATCAAGCATAAACTTCAGAGTTTTTCTCAAACTCAAAATAAATCAAATAATTTGGCAAATGAAACAAATTCGAGTTTTCTAGGTTGTGCTGAGTAAGTCTAGGAATAAATCCTCGTTCCTAATATATCTCACGCTCCTCAAATCCAATTTAACATGCTTTAAAGTTTTAAAACGTTTCAGGCTCTAAAAATAAAAGTTTGGCTAGGATTAGGTTTTAGGAAAATACCAGGTGTTACACCTGTTCCTTTTATTTTATTTATGTTTATGTCTTTCGTAGTTAGCCTAAGTTGAGTCGAGTCTTGGCTTAGCAATGCTGCATTGTACATGTAATTAACTAAGACAATTGACTTTCCACCAGTAAAATATCCTTTATCCAAACCATGTTTTGCATATCCCTACACCTAACGTTATAACCCTTTAAAAGACCTCTTTGATAGTTTATCCTAGGTGCTTACGTCAAAGTAGTGGAGGTTTTGATCCTTTCCCAAGTCTATGGTAATCTATTTGCTATGACATGTAGTGAGAGATATTTTTTCATTTCCATTTGTGATATATATGTTTATAACACCTGAGAGATGAGAGTATCCAAATACTTAATGTGAGGTGCTAGTGTATAATTTCCGTGCTTATTTTGATTAAGGTGGAACAATCATTTGTTGTAATTACTTTTATATTAATGTTAAATGACCCATAACTTGTATTTTAATTGGTATAAAAGCTCATTTGCTTGAGGACAAACAAATCTCAAGTGTAAGGGTATTTGATAAGGAAATATTTGTTACGCTTTTAGGGGGTCAGTTAAGCCCTAAATGATGAGTTTATGATCAAATATTACCTCAAATCGTTCCTTTTCTCTTTTTAGGTACTTGGAACGTGATTTCTGGAAAATGGAGCATTTTGGAGCTTTTCGGACGTTTTTATGCTCAAGTATGAAGAAAACAAGAAAAGTCAAGAAAAGTCAAGTTTTCACACTTGATGGCGTCACGCTTTGGAGCTGACGCCGTCACCTTATGCTCAAGATGGTGGATTTCTAACACTGGACTAGGGCTGAGCAAATGACCTGAACGGACCGGACTGACCGAGACCGGACCGGACCGACCACTTTCAGTCCGGTCCTCGGTCTTGGCTTTTTGGCTAATTCGGTCCTCGGTCCGGTCGGTCCGGACCACAAACCAATTTTTTTGGCCTTGTTGGACCGGACCGACCGACGGACCAACCGAGACCGGACCGGACCAACCATATTCGGTCCGGTCCTCGGTCTTGCCTTTTTGGCTAATTCGGTCCTCGGTCTTGTCGGTCCGGTCCGGTCCGGTCCTAGACCGATGCTCACCCCTACACAGGACGCCCCAAAAGAAAATGTGATGTTTACACCTGACGGCGTCAGGTGTTAAATGTTGGATGCCGTCAGGTGTTATGCTAAAGAGAGACGGCCCAGATGAAGTTTACAAGTGACGGCGTAAGAAGTGATTTTAGGCGATCCGAGAACCCTAAACACGGCGGCCTGACGGCGTCAGGACTTATAACCTGACGCCGTCAGCTTGTAAATTCTATATATAGTTTTAGATTTTTCATTCATTAAGTGTGCAACTTTGGAGATAAACCCTAGTCCGACTTTTACAGTATTTTTAGGGTTTCAAACCCTCTTTCCTTCCATGTTCGATTGAAGATAAGTTCTTCCTTTAATCATTCAATATGTCTATGTGTTGTTTGATTAATTGTTTGTCTTTTCTTTACATTAACATGCTAGCTTAGGCTTTTTAGTGTTTGCTTAAATCTAATGAAACCTAGTTATTAATTATTGATTGTTGGTTTGTTATTGGTAGTTTTGGGTGATTGACTCGCGTTAGTCTTAAGAAAACTAGCTAATCTCCTATACGGTAAAAAGCTTGAACGTCTTAAGAAACGTAATCGGATGTGTACTACGATTTTATTGGTTGTGTTTAATGCATAAGTGACTATTAATGAGGCCATGATAGGATACTAAACGTGTCGTCATAGGAAGTGATAGAAGCTTATAGTGTTGGGGAAGGACGTACACGCCCCCACGAATGGTGTTAAGGAATACAACCCTTCATTCAAACAATTGTAACAAATCAATTAATCAATAAGAGATAGCTAGGGAGTAGTGAAATTTAATTAAACACATTTTCTCATTATAAGAAGTTCACCAAATTTATTTTCTTGTTTATTTTATTTTATTTGCATAAGTAGTAATTTTGGGTTAGTTGACTAGCAACGAATTCCACCCACTCTTCCAATACCCAAGATTTTTAATTGCTTTCATAATATAAAAAATACAAAAAGAATCATCCCTCACCTTTAGACCTAGTTGACTTAGCGTTTAATCCTAACGACACTATTCCCCTAGAGCACGATCAATCCCCCGGTTCTTGCCACTCACTGTACTACATCGGTCAGGTACACTGCCTGGTGGGGATTGCAAGATTCTCATGATCCCTTGAGAAGTAAAACCTTTTGCAAGGTTACAAAACCACGCATCAAGTTTTTGGCACCGCTGCCGGGGAATAGTACTTGGTTAGGTTGAATTTTACTTTTATTAGGTCTACTTATTAGATTCCTATCTAGTGAGATTTTTATTTTCTTTTTATNTCCCCCGGTTCTTGCCACTCAATGTACTACATCGGTCAGGTACACTGCCTGGTGGGGATTGCAAGCTTCTCATGATCCCTTGAGAAGTAAAACCTTTTGCAAGGTTACAAAACCACGCATCAAGTTTTTGGCACCGCTGCCGGGGAATAGTACTTGGTTAGGTTGAATTTTACTTTTATTAGGTCTACTTATTAGATTCCTATCTAGTGAGATTTTTATTTTCTTTTTATTACGTTTTCTTTAGTCTATCTTTTTCTTTGTTCTTTTGTTCGTAACTATTACCATCCGCCGTTATGGAAGGTTGTAATATCTTTGATCCCTCCAACCCACCACAACCAAACCAACCACCTAGAGTACGCACTTTAGGAGAATACTCCCGACCTAGCCACCAAGGCTATCGAAGCACCATTGAGCTCACCCAAGGAGCCAATGTGTCTCCCTTGCGATCTGACACCATCCGGTTGGTGTAAAGCGGATGTGCATTCCATGGAATTCGTTCCGAAGATCCAAATCAACATCTTCAAGGACTTCCTTAAAATCGTAGATTCTATAGACCTTGATGTTACCACTCGAGAGACGACACAAATTTCGTCTCTTCCAATTCTCTCTACGTGACCAAGCTAGTCAATGGCTTGAGCGTTTACCCGCGGGATGCATCACCTCTTGGCATGATCTCATCTCTCGTTTCCTTGCTCAATTTTTCCCACCGGGGAGAACTACCAAGTTAAGGAATGACATCTTGAATTTCCAACAACTTCAAGGTGAAACTCTTTGCGAAGCATGGACTCGTTTCAAGGAGTTACTCCAAAAAGTCCCTTATCATGGCATTGATCTTTGGCTTCAAGTCCAAATCTTTTATGATCATGTCAATCAATCCACAAGGCAAACCATTGACCAAGCGGCCAGTGGTAAGCTAAGTGACAAGAATGCGGAAGAATCATGGGGAATCAGAGAAGACCTCGCTCTCTATGACAGTGTTGGAATGACCCCCGTGATTTGAATAAAATGGTCAAGGCAATATCTTTGCCTTCAAATAATTCAAGCATTCCCAACCGTAGGATCATGGAACTCGAGGACCAAGTCAAGTTTCTCATGAAATCCTACGAAGCTCCTAAACCTTCAAGCCAAGTGAACAAAATCACTTCTTCATGCGAATTATGTAGTGGTCC
This sequence comes from Artemisia annua, assembly GCA_014162995.1. Lineage (NCBI taxonomy): Eukaryota > Viridiplantae > Streptophyta > Magnoliopsida > Asterales > Asteraceae > Artemisia > Artemisia annua. Next base: position 103,643 of record LBNU01018435.1, on the reverse strand, counting down.
TCACGACACTCGTGATTGCATGGAACTCCCCGAACAAGCTTTTGCGGACTATGCATCCTCGCGTATCGACGGAGCGGGAGAAAAGTGGTACACTTTCAAACCCGAGCCAAACCCTTATGGTGATTCATACAACCCCTCTTGGAAAAATCACCCAAACTTTAGGTGGACGCCCCAGAAAAAAATGTGATGTTTACACCTGACGGCGTCAGGTGTTAAATGTTGGATGCCGTCAGGTGTTATGCTAAAGAGAGACGGCCCAGATGAAGTTTACAAGTGACGGCGTAGAAGTGATTTTAGGCGATCCGAGAACCCTAAACACGGCGGCCTGACGGCGTCAGGACTTATAACCTGACGCCGTCAGCTTGTAAATTCTATATATAGTTTTAGAATTTTCATTCATTAAGTGTGCAACTTTGGAGATAAACCCTAGTCTGACTTTTACAGTATTTTTAGGGTTTCAAACCCTCTTTCCTTCCATGTTCAATTGAAGATAAGTTCTTCCTTTAATCATTCAATATGTCTATGTGTTGTTTGATTAATTGTTTGTCTTTTCTTTACATTAACATGCTAGCTTAGGTTTTTTAGTGTTTGCTTAGATCTAATGAAACATAGTGAAGCTAGTCGAGTACATGAATTTATAAAACAAGAGTTGGGTTTGGGCCATGGGCCTGATGAATAGTAATGGACCGAATAGAAGATGTTGGGCGGAGAATAGATTAAGGGTCCGTTTGATATTAATTTTAGATTAGTGAAATTAAATTAGGATTAAGTGAAATGTTTATAATTCGAATAACGTGTCGAGAATTGGTTCCGTCATTTCATGAATTATATTTTATCGTGACAACGATATACTAATATAATAAGAAAAATTCCAATTTTTTCTGTAAAAATGGTGATTAAAATAATCACAGAGATTAATATATAATTAACCGTTGTTAATTATATGGGTTTTTGCAGTTCTCTACAGTTTGTTATTGATTGTTGTGGGTGGGTGATGTCGATGCTAGGCTTAAGAAAACAGGCTAACTTCCAATTGGTGACTTGCTTGAACGTCTTAAGAAACATGAATCGGATGTGTACTACGATTATTTGGTTGTATTTAATGCATACATAATTACTAGTGATTTCATGGTTTGGATACTAAACGTGTCACTATAGAATGAAGTTTGTGCTTATAGAGTTAGGGAAGATCGTACACGGCCCTACGAATGGTATTAAGGAATACAACCCGTCATCCACACAATTGTAACAAACCAAATTAACCGGTAAAAGATAGCTAGGGAGTAATGAAATCTAAGTAAACACACTTTTCTCCATATTAGTTTCACAATCCTTTATTTTCTTGTTATTTTATTTTATTTGCATTAATAGTTATTTTGGTTAGTTGACTAGCAACTAATTCCGCCCACTCTTCCAAATACCCAAGATTTTTACTTGCTTTCCATAAAATATAAAAATACAAAAAGAATCATCCCTCACCCTTAGACCTAATTAGAGTAGTTTTCAATCTTAACGACACTATTCCCCGAGAGAACAATCAATCCCCCGGTACTTGCTACTTCACTATACTACATCGGTCATGTACACTGCCTGGTGGGGATTGCAAGCTTCTCAAGATCCCTTGAGAGGTAACCTACTGCGTAGGTCGCAAACCACGCATCAGAAAGCCACCCTAAAGTTTTTTACTATTTACGACTCTCAGAAAAGCCTCTCGATAACGAACAAAACGAACCCAATATTATAAAAAAAATAAATCGAAATGCACCCTTGACTTACTAAATAAGTTTAATAACTATCTTAATTTTTTTTAAACCACACGGGCAAAAAATGTACAACTTTATGAAAGTTTGAATTATCTATACTATCTATAAAAGGTGTATGGTCAAAGTAAAATATTGAATTGTTGTATGTTGAAAATTAGTCAAAGATGAGAGAAATGTTTAGTGTAATTAATATTCTTATTAAAACACCACATTACTTAAAAGTACAGTGATTTATTCGTATTGTACAACCAACTAAAAGCATATCTACCAAATTAAATGCAAACAACTAAAACACCCCTTACTAAAAAGTACAATAAAATTTTCACAATATACAATTTAAAAAAGCTACAACATTATCCAGAATATCAAAAAATTAAACATACTAATTAATATAAGAGGTGATTTGCACACTTTCATATTTGATTGGGACACTCTAAAACATGCATTAAACAGTTATATTGTAAATATAAACTGTTTTAACTGTTTGTACATTGAGTGTCCCAATCAAATTTATGAGTGTGCAAATCACTTCCCATTTTTAAAACACCTTAAAATGAAAAGTACATGTTATTATACACATTATACAAATTAATAAAACACACAAAGTTTCATGCAAGCTAACAAGTTGATGACACATGTAGTTTTGAGAACCGGACGGACCAACGGGTTCAACCGGGAACCGGTGTCGCTACCGGTTCGGCTAACCAATAAAATCCATCCGAAAACGAACTAGAGAGGACCCGTTGAAACTGATAAACTGGTAAATCAGGCCTCATCGAGATTTATTTCTCTGGTTAATCGTCACAGGGTACTCGAGTATACTATATATAAAGGAAAAAACAAAAAGTGAAAAGTAGAAAGTTGAAACTAAAAATAGAAATGTTGAAAACATATATTTCAAATGGAAAATATTAATACACATCGAAAACCGGGTTGACCCGGGATGCTTCAAACCCGGCGGGTTGACCCGGTTTAATTTCATATGTATTCAACCCAACCCGTCTGGTTGACCCGGTTTAAATCGACCGGTTTTTCGACCGAAACGGTTGAACCAGTTGAACCACCCGGGTCGACCCGGGTTTCAAAACAATATGTTTAATCCCCAAGTCTTCCAAACTTTTATTATTTTTCATTTATAATCCATAAACTTTTTTTTATCACTAAACGATTTGTCGCTATAAATCCCGTTGCTATGCACGGGTATTCGTCTAGTAGATAAATAATGTCTTTTTATATAACAGACTTTATTTACCAAATATCTAAAGAATATACCCCCGGAAAGGCTTTCGTATTACAAATAGGACTAGCCCAATATTCATATATTTTTTACATGCGAAAAAAATTGCGATTTCTTTACCAAAAAATATATCATCGAAAAAGATTAAAGCCCAAAAAGGATAAAGGAAAACCCATACAATATATTAAGGCCCAAAACATATAAAAAATTCCATCATGACTTTTCTGCAACAACATAGATACAAAAATGTTACGATGCCCCCAGAAATGCGTGGCACATTCCCACTCGTTCTAACTAAAACGTTTGGTACTTTTTGAAGTTATAGTCAAATAGTCGATAGAGACTTTGATTGTCAACTACATAGTACACATACTTCACCCTATATGGCTATATTCAACTAAAACACGTTTTGTATTCACCCGGTACAAACTCATCGATTCACTACATCAACTTTTATTTTCTGCGATTTGAAAATGTAACTCAATTTCATTTTATTTTGTTGCGAGCATTGACGGACCAGAAATTTTGAGAGGATGGTGCATATTTGTCATTGGGTTAACTAAAGTTACATCATACAAAAACAAAAGTAGCAAAAAAAATTATCGGGGTTGCCCATTGATAAAGAAATATTTGTTACGCTTTTAGGAGGTCATTTAAGCCCTAATGATGATTTTATGATCAAATATTACCTCAAATCGTTCCTTTTCTCTTTTTAGGTAATTGGAAAGTGATTTCTGGAAAATGGAGTATTTTGGAGCTTTTTGGACGTTTTTATGCTCAAGTATGAAGAAAACAAGAAAAGTCAAGTTTTCACACTTGACGGCGTCACGCTTTGGAGCTGACGCCTTCACCTTATGCTCAAGATGGTGAATTTCTAACACTGGACGCCCCAGAAGAAAATGTGATGTTTACACCTGACAGCGTCAGGTGTTAAATGTTGGATGCCGTCAGGTGTTATGCTAAAGAGAGACGGCCCAGATGAAGTTTACAAGTGACGGCGTCAGAAGTGATTTTAGGCGATCCGAGAACCCTAAACACGGCGGCCTGACGGCGTCAGGACTTATAACCTGACGCCGTCAGCTTGTAAATTTTATATATAGTTTTGGATTTTTCATTCATTAAGTGTGCAACTTTGGAGATAAACCCTAGTCCGACTTTTACAGTATTTTAGGGTTTCAAACCCTCTTTCCTTCCATGTTCAATTGAAGATAAGTTCTTCCTTTAATCATTCAATATGTCTATGTGTTGTATGATTAATTGTTTGTCTTTTCTTTACATTAACATGCTAGCTTAGCTTTTTAATGTTTTCTTAGATCTAATGAAACCTAGTTATTAATTATTGATTGTTGATTTGTTATTGGTTGTTTTGGGTGATTGACTCGCGTTAGTCTTAAGAAAACTAGCTAATCTCCTATACGGTAACAAGCTTGAACGTCTTAAGAAACGTAATCGGATGTGTACTACGATTTTATTGGTTGTGTTTAATGCATAAGTGACTATTAATGAGGCCATGATAGGATACTAAACGTGTCGTCATAGGAAGAGATAGAAGCTTATAGAGTTGGGGAAGGACGTACACGCCCCCACGAATGGTGTTAAGGAATACAACCCTTCATTCAAACAATTGTAACAAATCAATTAATCAATAAGAGATAGCTAGGGAGTAGTGAAATTTAATTAAACACATTTTCTCATTATAAGAAGTTCACCATATTTATTTTCTTGTTTATTTTATTTTATTTGCATAAGTAGTAATTTTGGGTTAGTTGACTAGCAACGAATTCCGCCCACTCTTCCAATACCCGAGATTTTTAATTGCTTTCATAATATAAAAAATACAAAAAGAATCATCCCTCACCTTTAGACCTAGTTGACTTAGCGTTCAATCCTAACGACACTATTCCTCTAGAGAACGATCAATCCCCCGGTTCTTGCCACTCACTGTACTACATCGGTCAGGTACACTGCCTGGTGGGGATTGCAAGCTTCTCATGATCCCTTGAGAAGTAAAACCTTTTGCAAGGTTACAAAACCACGCATCAAGTTTTTGGCACCGCTGCCGGGGAATAGTTATTGGTTAGGTTGAATTTTACTTTTATTAGGTCTACTTATTAGATTCCTATCTAGTGAGATTTTTATTTTCTTTTTATTACGTTTTCTTTAGTCTATCTTTTTCTTTGTTCTTTTGTTCGTAACTATTACCATCCGCCATTATGGAAGGTTGTAATATCTTTGATCCCTCCAACCCACCACAACCAAACCAACCACCTAGAGTACGCACTTTAGGAGAATACTCCCGACCTAGCCACCAAGGCTATCGAAACACCATTGAGCTCACCCAAGGAGCCAATGTGTATCCCTTGCGATCTGACACCATCCGGTTGGTGTAAAGCGGATGTGCATTCCATGGAATTCGTTCCGAAGATCCAAATCAACATCTCAAGGACTTCCTTAAAATCGTAGATTCTATAGACCTTGATGTTACCACTCGAGAGACGACACGATTGCGTCTCTTCCAATTCTCTCTACGTGACCAAGCTAGTCAATGGCTTGAGCGTTTACCCGTGGGATGCATCACCTCTTGGCATGATCTCACCTCTCGTTTCCTTGCTCAATTTTTCCCACCGGGGAGAACTACCAAGTTAAGGAATGGCATCTTGAATTTCCAACAACTTCAAGGTGAAACTCTTTGCGAAGCATGGACTCGTTTCAAGGAGTTACTCCAAAAAGTCCCTTATCATGGCATTGATCTTTGGCTTCAAGTACAAATCTTCTATGATCATGTCAATCAATCCACAAGGCAAACCATTGACCAAGCGGCCAGTGGTAAGCTAAGTGACAAGAATGCGGAAGAATCATGGGGAATCAGAGAAGACCTCGCTCTCTATGACAGTGTTGGAATGACCCCCGTGATTTGAATAAAACGGTCAAGGCAATATCTTTGCCTTCAAATAATTCAAGCATTCCCAACCGTAGGATCATGGAACTCGAGGACCAAGTCAAGTTTCTCATGAAATCCTACGAAGCTCCTAAACCTTCAAGCCAAGTGAACAAAATCACTTCTTCATGCGAATTATGTAGTGGTCCTCACAACACTCGTGATTGCATGGAACTCCCCGAACAAGCTCTTGCGGACTATGCATCCTCGCGTACTGACGGAGCGGGAGAAAAGTGGTACACTTTCAAACCCGAGCCAAACCCTTATGGTGATTCATACAACCCCTCTTGGAAAAATCACCCAAACTTTAGGTGGAAGCAAATCCAAAACATGCCCCAAAACAATTCTTCCAATCCACCTAATCGTTTTCAACCAAACGGTTCAACCTCGAACCGTACTTTCAACAATAATCCTTCCAACAACTATGGTAGTACCAATAACTTCGAAGGATTGATGTCCAATTTTATGGCATCTCAAGAAGCTCGCATAGCCAAGTTTGAAGCCGATTTCAACCAACAACAGAATGAGATGACCAATAAGATTAATAATTTAATTAAGGCCTTTAATAACCAAGGAATGACCCCATCTACCAAAAGTGTAAGAAATCCAAGTGGGGGGAATGAGGTTAAGGATCCTTTATAATCTAAACACGTACACTTTGTTAACGTATTCGCTATTAAACTACTTGATAGTAGTTGCAAGGATGATGATGAAGGTGAGGTTGAAACAGGAGGAAGTTCTGAGAAAGATGTCGAAAATGAGACAGAAAAAGGAGAGGAGTACTTCAACAAGTTTCCCACTAAGGATGAGCTTGTATACCACAAGAATCTATTGGATGATCCTAACCCATTAATCTATAGAAATCTACCAATCATTCGAGCCGGCAACCCAACCAACATAAAACTTACCGTGCAATATTGGGCATTTGCATGTTTGAAAAGCTTACACTGACCTTAAGTTACCCATAAATATCTTGTCGACATTCTACAATTGAATTATGAAAAAGCAATTAGCTCCTAGGATTGATCCCATGACAGGAAGAACAAGTAATTTTGTGGGAAGAGTTAGAAGGTTGCCTGTTTGCGTAGGAAATTTCACCTATGTGATAGATTTTGTGATCGTAAAAGATGTTAACCCTGCAGTCGAAATCAATCTATCGAATGTTGTGTTAGGAAAGCCATTCGTTGAAGTCTCTAGAATGCAATATGATCCATCATTAGGGATAGTTAAGTTTAAGGACGAGACCGACGAAATTGCCTACCAAATGTCCCATAAGATAGAACAATTCCGACTCATGTCAACCCTAGAAAAAGAATTTAAGCAGTCGGTATACTATAGGTGTGATGAGGATAAGAAGAAGGGAGTAGACTACGTAATGAGAAAATTATTAGGATTCTACAAGGAATGTCTACAACTAGGCCCAGAATATAAGACCAAGCCAGAGGATGACCTAGAGGACGTGACAGATGATGGAGTCACGTAATAAATCATGACTTTGAGTCTAGCTACAAGACTCGTAAATAAAGAAAAACGCTTCTTGGGAGGTAGCCCAAGCTTTTATTTGTTTGCTTGTTTATTTGCTTTTATTTGTTTCCATATGTGTATTTCATTCTTATTGTTCATTGTTCATGTATCAAATGCAAATTGTGAAAATACTTTATTTTGTTTTTAACCTCGTCTTAATTACATATAAAGGTTTTTTACAAAAGATAAGTGTAAGGGAAATCCATATTTGTTTACAATAACGAATTGAACATGAATGATAACAATAAGATATAAACATGCATATTAGTATTTGTTTGAGTCAAATGCTTGTATCGAGTCACAAGAATGTTTTGCAGGATTCCAAGAATTAAAACATAGGTTTTTCTAGAAATTTTCCGGTAAAACAAAATATAAAAATTTCTGTCAGACCATTTCTGACGGCGTCAGGGTTAACACCTTACGGCGCCAGATGTTATTTTCTACAAAATTTTCCAGGTTTTGTTTTTCTGTTGGAATTGTAAAGTTTCATAAAATCTGTCATTTTTAAACTCCAGGAATCTGCAAACATTTATTTTGCAAGCATTATATCTTTACTTGCTTTCTAGGATTTACTTTTATATAGAATTTACCACCGATTTTATGCGAGGTTTCGTGTTGCTTTTCTTAGTTGTTTAACAGGTTACATTGGACAAGAAGATGATTATATTTCAGGAGTGAAGGTTTGCATGCTCATTTTCTTGGAGGAGGATTTAACCTTGTTACCACATCATCCATACCGAGCGAATCAGGGGAGTCTTTGTTTCTTTCATTTTCATTTATCTATACTTTATTACTTTTTAAGAACATTGGGTACAATGTTCAACTTAAGTGTAAAGGGGGTAAATGAGGACACCTCAGAAACTACAATTGCACTTGATTTTTATTTTGTTTAATAGTAGATGTGTAATAAAACTAAGAGAAATACTTGTTAGGGTAATTTTAGCACAAAATTTAAAATTTTTTGCAACATTTAGTAGTGAAACTTTAGTCTTAATAAGCGTCTCATGGATAGGAGTTATATGACTAGCACAAAAACCGTACCACTCAAAAATTTCCACCCCAAATATGTGAGGTTCGCCTTTAGTTCTTTAGGACAAAGCATTCATTATTAGTGCTTGTGAGTGTACCGGTAGTACTTAGATTCTAGAACTTGCGTTAGTGATGCATCCCGAGACCACTAGTGAGACTACATTCGTGTAGTTAGGATTTACTACATGATAAGAGGCATTAGGATAACCCATGTTTTAAGCCTGTAATATAATTACATTGACTTCATTGGTCAAGTAATTCTCCCATACCTTTGCGATGTACTCGTTTTTAGTACACGATACCCCTAGTACAACCCTCAGAGCCTATCATTTTCGTGTTTAACTTTAAGCATTTTACTTAAAGGAAGAATTTGTTTACAATCCACCTCCAAATGTACACCCAAATCGCCTTAGCCTTCCTTGTATGCCCTCATCTTTAGTGCATTATTGTTATTTGTTTAAACCCTTTGTTAATTGTCTAATTGGCTACATGGTTGCTAAGTCGAGTCATATCTTGTACATATTGTTTTGGGACGATTGGGACTTATGGGTAAAGTACTAGTGTTATGGAGTAATGGGGAAGAACAACATTTATTACCCCCATATGTGCGTTAATGTTTTAAAGTACTCCAAATGTTTCGATTATCTTGATTCGAGTCTTTATTTTGAATTATGTAAAAGTTCAAGTCTAAGGGGAGAACGAGCCCCCTTGATGTATTATTTTGGATGGTAGGGTAAGAATGTATGAACAAAAATCGAAAAAACAAGAAAAACGAAAAAAAAAATTAGAAAAAGACAAGTGAAAAAAACATACGGACTACCATCCTGTTCATTTTATTTTATTTATGTTTATGTCTTTCGTAGTTAGCCTAAGTTGAGTCGAGTCTTGGCTTAGCAATGCCACATGTAATTAACTAAGACAATTGACTTTCCACCAGTAAAATATCCTTTATCCAAACCGTGTTTTGCATATCCCTACACCTAACGTTATAACCCTTTAAAAGACCTCTTTGATAGTTTATCCTAGGTGCTTACGTCAAAGTAGTGGAGGTTTTGATCCTTTCCCAAGTCTATGGTAATCTATTTGCTATGACATGTAGTGAGAGATATTTTTTCATTTCCATTTGTGATATATATGTTTATAACACCTGAGAGATGAGAGTATCCAAATACTTAATGTGAGGTGCTAGTGTATAATTTCCGTGCTTATTTTGATTAAGGTGGAACAATCATTTGTTGTAATTACTTTTCTATTAATGTTAAATGACCCATAACTTGTATTTTAATTGATATAAAAGCTCATTTGCTTGAGGACAAACAAATCTCAAGTGTAAGGGTATTTGATAAGAAAATATTTGTTACGCTTTTAGGGGGTCATTTAAGCCCTAAATGATGAGTTTATGATCAAATATTACCTCAAATCGTTCCTTTTCTCTTTTTAGGTACTTGGAACGTGATTTCTGGAAAATGGAGCATTTTAGAGCTTTTCGGACGTTTTTATGCTCAAGTATGAAGAAAACAAGAAAAGTCAAGTTTTCACACTTGATGGCGTCACGCTTTGGAGCTGACGCCGTCACCTTATGCTCAAGATGGTGGATTTCTAACACTGGACTAGGACTGAGCAAATGACCTGAACGGACCGGACCGACCGAAGGACCGACCGAGACCGGACCGGACCGGACCGACCACATTCGGTCCGGTCGGTCCGGACCACAAACCAATTTTTTTGGCCTTGTTGGACCGGACCGACCGACGGACCGACCGAGACCGGACCGGACCAACCATATTCGGTCCGGTCCTCGGTCTTGCCTTTTTGGCTAATTCGGTCCTCGGTCTTGTCGGTCCGGTCCGGTCCTAGACCGATGCTCACCCCTACACAGGACGCCCCAGAAGAAAATGTGATGTTTACACCTGACGGCGTCAGGTGTTAAATGTTGGATGCCGTCAGGTGTTATGCTAAAGAGAGATGACCCAGATGAAGTTTACAAGTGACGGCGTCAGAAGTGATTTTAGGCGATCCGAGAACCCTAAACACAACGGCCTGACGGCGTCAGGACTTATAACCTGACGCCGTCAGCTTGTAAATTCTATATATAGTTTTGGATTTTTCATTCATTAAGTGTGCAACTTTGGAGATAAACCCTAGTCCGACTTTTACAGTATTTTTAGGGTTTCAAACCCTCTTTCCTTCCATGTTCAATTGAAGATAAGTTCTTCCTTTAATCATTCAATATGTCTATGTGTTGTTTGATTAATTGTTTGTCTTTTCTTTACATTAACATGCTAGCTTAGGTTTTTTAGTGTTTACTTAGATCTAATGAAACATAGTTATTAATTATTGATTGTTGATTTGTTATTGGTTGTTTTGGGTGATTGACTCGCGTTAGTCTTAAGAAAACTGGCTAATCTCCTATACGGTAACAAGCTTGAACGTCTTAAGAAACGTAATCGGATGTGTACTACAATTTTATTGGTTGTGTTTAATGCATAAGTGACTATTAATGAGGCCATGATAGGATACTAAACGTGTCGTCATAGGAAGAGATAGAAGCTTATAAAGTTGGGGAAGGACGTGAAATCTAAGTAAACACATTTTCTCATTATAAGAAGGTTACCAAATTTAAGGAATGCAACCCTTCATCCAAACAATAGTAACAAATCAATTAATCAATAAGAGATAGCTAGGGAGTAGTGAAATTTAATTAAACACATTTTCTCATTATCAGAAGTTCACCAACTTTATTTTCTTATTTATTTTATTTTATTTGCATAAGTAGTAATTTTGGGTTAGTTGACTAGCAACAAATTCCGCCCACTCTTCCAATACCCGAGATTTTTAATTGCTTTCATAAAATATAAAAAATACAAAAAGAATCATCCCTCACCTTTAGACCTAGTTGACTTAGCGTTCAACCCTAACGACACTATTCCCCTAGAGAACAACCAATCCCCCGGTACTTACCACTCACTATACTACATCGGTTAGGTACACTGCCTGGTGGGGATTGCAAGCTTCTCAAGATCCCTTGAGAAGTAAAACCTTTTGCAAGGTTGCAAAACCACGCATCACCCATAACAAATTTCGACACTTTTTAGATTTTTTTGCACTTCATGATATAAAATTGGATGTAGCCCGTGCCACACCCGGCATCAATGTAGGTCCGTCCATAGTTGCGAGTGTTCTTAATTTCATTTTGATCACATCTTCTTCTCAAGAATTCATCCATTATCTTCACATCTTTAACTTGCTATCACCAATAACTGCAAGTCTACAATCACAACACCATTAATAAAGTATAAAAATACAACATGAAAATATTTTCTAAAAGTAATCAAATCATCAACTAACAGGGTTGAATCAAAAAGTCAGAAACGCTAATATGAACAACGAAATCTCACGCAAAGTCAGATTCATAAATAAAAGCACACAAAATAAAACCCTATGGGTGCGTTTAGTTGAAAGGAAACAACTTTGTTTTTAACAAAATGTTTTGTACAAAACAAGAAAAATAGAGATTGTGTTTAAATCAATGTTTCCGATTGAATTTTTTACAAAACAGAAAATTTGTATTTTCTACTTTAATAAGGGAAACTACAAAACACATTTTTTTGTTACCCTTGTAACGCCCCTTTTTTATTTTATTTTTTAAAAAACAATATCATATGAACGCGTTTTCTATGTTTTGTGGAAAATTAAATCTCCTATTTTTTTTACAAATCTGAAAATAGAAAATTAAGAAAATTTTTCTCTGACTAAACGCACCCTATGTAACTCAAGGCACATAAAATTTTAAAGAGAACAAATCTTTTAAAGAGGACATTGTTCTTAAACAACAAGGTGTTAAAAGAAGCAAGTGATATGATCGACAACAACATTGGTAAAAAGGTTCTTGATAAAGTTTCTAAAGAATGTGATAAATTAAAAGAATTTGAGCTTAAAGATTCGAGTGAAGTTGATGATAGTTACAAATGCTTTGTGCGTCTTGATAACTTTGTTGAAAAAGTTGATAAGAATATCGAAATTCACTTGATAGAGAGGGATAATTTGGACGGTGGCTAGATTTTGAGATAGGAGATAGAGAAGTTTGACGGGTAGTTGTATTTGGTTGTTGAGTGTGATGATGACGGAGATGAGATATACATGCTCCGGACCACCGGCCGAAGCCGACGGCCGGAAAAATTAAAGTGGCGGCTGTTTAGGTAGTGGCTGTTTTAGGGTTTAGGGATATGATCATTTAGTTCTCTGATACCATGTAGAATGATAATGATAATGATTCATTTGATTGATTCCAAAACTCAATTATATCGTACATAAATATTACTCTACAGAATATTCTAGACTCGGGTTTGGTCTTGAGCCCCGTTACATATTACAGACTAACACATAAATGTAAAATGGGGCAAAACTTGAATCGTGGTACTAGATTTGTCAATAAACCACAAAAGTGTCTCCAAGTTGTAAATAAGTGACATTTTAGGTGACCAAAATGCAAATTTCCCTATTCGTTTGTGGATAAAAAATAGGGAAAAATGTCTAAAAATACATTCAACTTGTCACTTATTACTATTGTATGCTATGAACTTTTTTATTTCCTATTGTATGCACAAACTTTCTTAATCACCCTATTGTAACAATATTACGGGTTTTTGATGACGTGACAATACTTAATCACACTAATTACGGTGTAATTAATAGAATAAAAACCGGTAATATTGTTACAATAGTGTGATTAAGAAAGTTTGTGCATACAATAAGAAATAAAAAAGTTCATAGCATACAATAGTAATAAGTGGCAAGTTGAATGTATTTTTAGACATTTTTCCCTAAAAAATACTACCCTTTTTACGATAAAAAGAAGAAAAAGTTGAATACGGTTGTTTAACAAACGTTGACTTGTTAGTTCGTGATCATCGTACATTGGTTATTTCTCTCTGCATTTGCACTTCAGTTTCAATCCAAAATGGTACTCCCTCTCTCTTTCTCACACTCATATTTTTTATATTTTCGTTTAGAGACAAAGATACGTTTACACACACATAATTTAATGTTAATAATGTTCAGGGTGATTCAAACAAGTTGCAGCTGTATTCATATCACAGAAGTTCATGTTCTTTTCGTGTTCGTATTGCTTTTAACTTAAAAGGTCTTTTCATTTTCTTTATTTTTTTTATTTAGTTATTAATGTGGGTTGTATTTAGTTTTGATGATTGTATTTGTTTTTGTGTGTGGGTTGTAACAGGACTTGATTATGAATACAAAGCTGTTAATTTACTTAAAGGAGAACAATATAACCCTGGTACCATATTTCATTATTTCCTTTAGTTTAGCTTTTAATTAATCCAATTTTGTATGATATTACTTGTGAATGTTTATGAACTGGCCTTATGCTTATTTTATATATTATAAGCTCATAAGCCCATTTTGAGTGTTTGGATTAGCTTGTGTTTAAAAGTTGATAAGATGAAGTGTTTGGTAAGGTAAATGACCATAAAGGGCATGGTTAATAAGCTCATTAGCTAAGTTGTTTGGATTAGCTTTTGAGGCTTATCAAAACCCCCTTATATAAGCTCATAAGCTCACTCATATAAGCTTAGCCAAACACTTGGTTTGGGCTTCTTAATCTAATAAGCCCATTATATAAGCTTACCCAAACACCCCTAAAATCAGAAGAAGTTATTTTTTAGACATATCAATCTAATCTGTAAGCACATGCTTATTTAAAACTACTTTTGACCCAAAAGGCGCTGCCAGCAGAAGCGGTTTGGATGATCTTCAAACTGCTTCTTTAGCAGATAAGCAGAAAAAAACATGTAAATGATGAAGAGTTCTATTTAAGATTTTAAGGGGTGTTTGGGATTACTTATTTTAAAATGTTTATCTGCTTACAAAATAAACATTTACTAACCTGCTTATTTTTGAGTGTGCAAATGAGCAAATTATCCAAACTCTCAAAAACTGATTATTAGCAGATAAGCACATAGAGTAAAAACTTTTATGAATCATGTAATCTATATGTATGCGACCTTCTATAGCGGGTAAACTAATAAACTGACAGCAGTTGTTTTGATGTCATGTCAGTATGTCACAATTTTATCTCGGTTACAAATTAACAGTTTGTTGCATATTAGCATACAATGGCAATTTAGTGAAAATTCATGAAGTTTCAAATTCAAGGAAATCTGATATCCTGCTAGAATATGAAAATTGTAAAGAGTTCAAGATTTTTACTGTAGCTAATTATGTAATAATGATTTTAGAATTTGTTGCTGCATCAAGCGTGAAACATTGGGGATTTGTGTTATATCTATAACGTGTTTGTCTTACATTATTTTCTTTTCTAATTTAGAGTTTTTAAAGATCAACCCGATTGGGTTTGTGCCTGCACTGGTAGATGGTGATGTAGTAATTGCAGATTCTTTTGCAATTCTAATGGTGAGTGTTAGCTATGCTGAATCTGCTTCAGAAACGAGTCAACTTATTCATTAAAGTTTCGTTCTTTTTTTCCATGTTTTACCATCATGTCTTGTTCTGTACAGTACCTTGAGGAGAAGTATCCTCAGCATCCTTTGTTGCCTAGAGACCTTGAGAAAAGGGCAATTAATTACCAGGTAAAATCACATGGCTTCTTGTTCTCTTAGCATTCTACATATGGTGCTATATTTGATGACAACGTTATGGAATAATTTTTAAGTGTATCTTCAACGCTTAACTTAACCGCTTATTACTTTGGTTATGACATCTTAAGGCCATCCGTGACTGTCCCAAAGACATCAGAGNATTTTTTTTGTTACCCTTGTAACGCTCCTTTTTTATTTTATTTTTTAAAAAACAATATCATATGAACGCGTTTTCTATGTTTTGTGGAAAATTAATCTCCTATTTTTTTTTTTACAAATCTGAAAATAGAAAATTAAGAAAAATTTTCTCTGACTAAACGCACCCTATGTAACTCAAGGCACATAAACTTTTAAAGAGAACAAATCTTTTAAAGAGGACATTGTTCTTAAACAACAAGGTGTTAAAAGAAGCAAGTGATATGATCGACAACAACATTGGTAAAAAGGTTCTTGATAAAGTTTCTAAAGAATGTGATAAATTAAAAGAATTTGAGCTTAAAGATTCGAGTGAAGTTGATGATAGTTACAAATGCTTTTGTGCGTCTTGATAACTTTGTTGAAAAGTTGATAAGAATATCAAAATTAATTCACTTGATAGAGAGGGATAATTTGGACGGTGGCTAGATTTTGAGATAGGAGATAGAGAAGTTTGACGGGTGGTTGTATTTGGCTGTTGACTATGATGATGACGGAGATGAGATATACATGCTCCGGACCGCAGGCAGAAGCCGACGGTCGGAAAAATTAAAGTGGCGGCTGTTTAGGGAGTGGTTGTTTTCGGGTTTAGGGATAGGATCATTTAGTTCTCTGATACCATGTAGAATGATAATGATAATGATTCATTTGATTGATTCCAAAACTCAATTATATCGTACATAAATATTACTCTACAGAATATTCTAGACTCGGGTTTGGTCTTGAGCCCCGTTACATATTACAGACTAACACATAAATGTAAAATGGGGCAAAACTTGAATCGTGGTACTAGATTTGTCAATAAACCACAAAAGTGTCTCCAAGTTGTAAATAAGTGACATTTTAGGTGACCAAAATGCAAATTTCCCTATTCGTTTGCGGATAAAAAATACCCGTTGACTTGTTAGTTCTTGATCATCGTACATTTGGTGGTTTCTCTCTGCATTTGCACTTCAGTTTCAATCCAAAATGGTACTCCCTCTCTCTTTCTCACTCTCTCTTTCTCACACTCATATTTTTTATATTTTCGTTTAGAGACAAAGATACGTTTACACACATATAATTTAATGTTAATAATGTTCAGGGTGATTCAAACAAGTTGCAGCTGTATTCATATCACAGAAGTTCATGTTCTTTTCGTGTTCGTATTGCTTTTAACTTAAAAGGTCTTTTCATTTTTTTTTTTTTTTTTTTATTATTTAGTTGTTAATGTGGGTTGTATTAAATTTTGATGATTGTATTTGTTTTTGTGTGTGGATTGTAACAGGACTTGATTATGAATACAAAGCTGTTAATTTACTTAAAGGAGAACAGTATAACCCTGGTAGCATATTTCATTATTTCCTTTAGTTTAGCTTTTAATTAATCCAATTTTTTATGATATTACTTGTGAATGTTTATGAACTGGCCTTATGCTTATGTTATATATTATAAGCTCATAAGCCCATTTTGAGTGTTTGGATTAGCTTGTGTTTAAAAGTTGATAAGATGAAGTGTTTGGTAAGGTAAATGACCATAAAGGGCATGGTTAATAAGCTCATTAGCTAAGTTGTTTGGATTAGCTTTTGAGGCTTATCAAAACCCCCTTATATAAGCTCATAAGCTCACTCATATAAGCTTAGCCAAACACTTGGTTTGGGCTTCTTAATCTAATAAGCCCATCATATAAGCTTACCCAAACACCCCTAAAATCAGAAGAAGTTATTTTTTAGACATATCAATCTAATCTGTAAGCACATGCTTATTTAAAACTACTTTTGACCCAAAAGGCACTGCCAGCAGAAGCGGTTTGGATGATCTTCAAACTGCTTCTTTAGCAGATAAGCAGAAAAAAACATGTAAATGGTGAGGAGTTCTATTTAAGATTTTAAGGGGTGTTTGGGATTACTTATTTTAAAATGTTTATCTGCTTACAAAATAAGCATTTACTAACCTGCTTATTTTTGAGTGTGCAAATGAGCAAATTATCCAAACTCTCAAAAACTGATTATTAGCAGATAAGCACATAGAATAAAAACTTTTATGAATCATGTAATCTATATGTATGCGACCTTCTATAGCGGGTAAACTAATAAACTGACAGCAGTTGTTTTGATGTCATGTCAGTATGTCACAATTTTATCTCGGTTACAAATTAACAGTTTGTTGCATATTAGCATACAATGGCAATTTGGTGAAAATTCATGAAGTTTCAAATTCAAGGAAATCTGATATCCTGCTAGAATATGAAAATTGTAAAGAGTTCAAGATTTTATTTTTTACTGTAGCTAATTATGTAATAATGATTTTAGAATTTGTTGCTGCATCAAGCGTGAAACATTGGGGATTTGTGTTACATCTATAACGTGTTTGTCTTACATTATTTTCTTTTCAAATTTAGAGTTTTTAAAGATCAACCCGATTGGGTTTGTGCCTGCACTGGTAGATGGTGACGTAGTAATTGCGGATTCTTTTGCAATTCTAATGGTGAGTGTTAGCTTTGCTGAATCTGCTTAAGAAACGAGTCAACTTATTCATTAAAGTTTCGTTCTTTTTTTCCATGTTTTACCATCGTGTCTTGTTCTGTACAGTACCTTGAGGAGAAGTATCCTCAGCATCCTTTGTTGCCTAGAGACCTTGAGAAAAGGGCAATTAATTACCAGGTAAAATCACATGGCTTCTTGTTCTCTTAGCATTCTACATATGGTGCTATATTTGATGACAATGTTATGGAATAATTTTTAAAGTGCATCTTCAACGCTTAACTTAACCGCTTATTACTTTAGTTATGACATCTTAAGGCCATCCGTGACTGTCCCAAAGACATCAAAGTACTCTTTGGTCCCACAATCGATTTTCCTAGTAACAAAATGGAGCCCTAGAGTTTCATGTACCTTACATGATTATCCGGAAATATTGGCTGTCAAGTTGACACTGTTAGGATCTTGGAATAAATATAGTCTTCAATAGGACATTATATGTTATGATGATTATTCAGAAATAGTCAGCCGAGTGTCCGAACATGTTTGAAAATGAGACTCTAATATGTTTAGTGTTCTTGTTAAATCAGCTAATGGTCAAGCATTCGCTTCTTATGTAGCATGTATCATGCACATAAATAGATCTTTGTTCCTCGTATCCTGTTTCTGTAACTAAAAGTCATCTACTTATAATCTCTAGGCTGCAAATATTGTTTCCGCAAGCATACAACCTCTGCAGAATCTAGCTGTTTTGGTAAGAAATTTTGTTCCTGTTGACATCCAAAACCATCACTGAAATTGTTTTAACAATCTTGCTTATCATGTCATGAACCAACTTGCAGAATTACATCGAGGAAAAGGTTGGTCCTGATGCAAAGCTTGCATGGGCTCAAAAACATATTGGTAAAGGCTTCGCAGGTATGTTCCAACATTACTTTTTAAGCCAAACTAACCAGAATACTAAATCTTAAAAACGCCTCATAAGAATTAAAAGAAAATAAATTAGACCAATGTCGTGTAAAATGCAATACTAAAGAAATGACCATTGAAATATCCATGGTCATTATACTGAGCAAATGGTAAAATTTACTTTAATATGCTACAAAAGTTTCAGTTTACTGGGCTTACGTGATTTTATTACTTTGCAGCACTCGAGAAATTACTAGAAAAACATGCTGGAAAATACGCCACAGGAGATGATGTTTATCTGGTATTTTCCTACTTCTTAAATGTCCTCTTTTATATAATCCTAATTGTTTGTCATCATTTTCTAAGAACATAACTAAGTTTGATTTTTTATTTTTTTTATTTAATAGAAAAAATGAATTTCTAACAATACGCCCACTTTTGTAGCTGGCTTAGTATAGCAAATTTTTGCATGCTAATTGCCAGTTGGTGTTGTTTGAATTTCTTTAATTCTTGCAGGCTGATGTGTTTCTAGCACCGCAAGTCCATGGTTCAGTACAGAGGTTCAACCTTGATATGGTATCGTCTGCTATATATGGTTTTCATCACACGTGTTGAGAATCATAAATTACTTTCTGAATTTCATATTGTTTTGATATATATTTTTTATTGTCCATAGCTATATACTGTATCTCGTTTGAGGAAATCTAAATCTTATAATTTGTTATCGGTTAATGCAGACTCAGTACCCTACTCTGTCTAGGGTTCATGAGGCATATATGCAGCTTCCTGCGTTCCAAAATGCTTTGCCAGAAAATCAGCCTGACTACCCTTCTAGTTAGCGCAAATGGCTAAGGTAAAATAATTATCTGAAATTCTATAACCTGTACATTATTTAATGGTGACAAGATTGGCTGGTTGGATTGATCGGGTTAAAATATGCTTGGGTTGAACATGTCAGTTTTACGGGCCTTGTCAGGCTGGAATTGGCCGCAAATATTTTTTTTGTTCTTCAATACTTTCTTAAAACATCTGTAAATAGTTGATGTGTTAATTATGATAACAAAAACTATATGCTATAATAATTATCTAAACCTTATGCATTAAAAATAGGTGTTGGTCGAGTTTCAACCCATAGCTAATAAATTCAATCTGATGCCTTTCTATAAAAAATAAAATAAAATAAAATAAAATAAAATAAAAATAAAAATTCAATCTGACTTGTTTTTGGTGACACCCAATTTTAATCGACCCTTTCGTACGAGTAAATGGGCTTAAAATGGCCACACATTTTTTTTTGGGTGTTCGGATTAAATTAAAAACTGACTAGTGCAGTTTAGTATGCTTGTCATCAACTCGCTAATCATATAAATTTCATCAATTTTGCAGTTGTGTCACATGGATCTTGAGTAAAGAAAAGTTGAGCACTGTCATCGATGCAAAAGACCTGATGTGGTTTGATACTTCATTGTATGAACGTTATAAATAATTACTCAACTGTTTGATGTGCATTATGATGTATAAACCTTATCAATACTATATCTGTTGTTCAAGTATAGTGTTGCAAGTTGCAAATAATGTTTGGGAGGAAAGTTCTACTCTATTCCATTTTGCCAAGTGATTTTTGCAATGTTTTTGTGAACTTTTAACAGTCTTGGCCAGGCTTGAGTCTGGGCTGGAAAGCCGGTTCCCTTTGGAAGAGTTCGTTTGTAATGTAATCATTACTAGTTTCTGTTTACAGAGCACCCTTAGGCCCAAATTTCCGATTCTGATGGTTGGTCCGAGTGCCATAATGTTGTTTGATAGTATTAATCTTCTTGCATAATTACATGTCTCTCCCTTTAAAACTAAAAGCCTTACCCTCCACCCAGAAGGACCGGACCCAGAAGGACCGGAGCTGATGGATGTTGCCGAATGCTACTATAACTTACCAAGCAAAATTGTCATGTTATATAGCCTAATTTTCTTGTGTATGCTAATTAACCTTCTTTACAAATAATTATCTTTACATTAAATAAAAATCTAAGTTCATACGTTTCTAATGGCAACTAAAGAAATACAACATATGTTCGGCAAAACTAACAATAACGGTTATTATAATGTATAAAATGACATAAAAGCTAAACATTGTTGCCAAACAAACTTTATATCATAATCGTGAAATGCTAAACGCTCTAAAAAGCTGTCGCCATAAAGAATTAAAAATTGAATACTAGAATGAGTTTTTCTAACTTATATCACAGTAACACTTTTTAAACACAATCAATGAACCTAAATTACCATGTTTGAAAATTAGTTGACATGCATATTTTCCTATATCATTCATTCACCAAGTCTACTTTTGTTTTATCTTTACATTTTTAATTAAACTTTTTTTTTTTAACACAAATTTAATATCTTTACAAGAAATGTAAATCTAAGTTTCATATGTTTCTTATGACTACTAAGAAATGTAGTATATATCGGTAGCAATTAGCAATAGTTGTTTGTTATATTGGAGCGCTTGATAGCATACCTACAACTGTAATTATGAATTGTACAATGACATAAATGCTAAAAATTTATTATCAAACAAACATAATATTATAGTCGTGAAAAGCTAAACGCTCAAAGAAGCTTCACGTCATACACAATTAAAAAGTGGATTTTTCTAAACACTTTATTTTAACACAAATAATGAACCTAAATTATTATGTTTGAATATTTGTTAACATTAATATTTAATACTTTATTATTTAGCATCTATTTACCAAGTCTACCTTTGTTTTAGAGTGAATTGCATTTTTGGTCCTTGTGTTTTGGCCAAATTGCAGGTTTGGTCCCTATCCTTTTGGAAGTGCAACGATGGTCCCTATTTTAAAGTTTTGGCTGCATGTTTGGTCCATGACCAAAGTTAAATGACTAAATTACCATTGTCTTCTTCTTTTTCTATTTTTTTTTTTTTCAGTTTTCTTTTTTTTTCCCTTTAATATCAGCAAATTAAAATACTAGTACTATATAATCATTAAAAAAAAAAAAAAAAAAAAAAAAAAAAAAAAAAAAAAAAAAAAACAAAAACAAAAAAAAAAAAA
>LBNU01018435.1:39186-66576 GCA_014162995.1 Artemisia annua | reverse complement strand
ATTTGAGTAATGATTTGTGAATGTATAAAAATGTATAAAACTAAACAATATTATTATTGGGTACGCCGTACCGAAACATATGGTACACCGAACCGAAGCGAACCGGAATGAGCCTACCCCCGGTCGTACCGGATTTTGAGAAATAGCGAACCGCGATCCCGTACCGCGATCCCCGTTCCATGTGACAATGCTTTACGGGTTTCTTCAAGTTCGTTTTTTTGCTGTTACGAGCTCTGAAGCTGCAGCTTGGTGTCTGGCTTTGGCAACTTCGAGCTGTGTTTTGGCAGCTACACTTGATTCCTCATAATTAATTCCTTGTTCCATTTCTGAGACTCGTAGTTGTGCAAGTTCAGAATCTTGTTTTGCTTGGTGTTCTTCAGTTAGTCTCTTTTGAGGTTTAGCTTCAATTCTTCTATGAGTCTTTTGGTACTGTCGAGATCACGCAAGGCTTGTTCTTTCCCTTCTTCGGCTGCTTTGGCCTTTTTCTTGAACACGGGAATTTCTTCTTGTGCTTTCTCAAGTTCTTCTATGTACTTTCGTCTCTGCATAACCCGATAAAGTATAAGAAAACACTCAAATTCTAGTAAAATGTTTGGGGTTGCTTATTTGAAACTGCTTATACGCTTAAAAAATATCCACCTACATTTTTTTAAAGTGGTTATTTGCTTCAAAATAAGTAGACAATCAGCTTTATATAAACACTCAAAACTGCCTAAGATAATTTTGCAGTACCATTTACTTTGCTCTCTAAGAAGACGATTTTTTTTTCTTTTTTAATTATCTTCCAAAATCTTTACCTTTTTCTCAAAAAATAAATTCGGGAATATAGTGTATTTTTTTTTCTCTTAATTTAATCAGCACCAAAGTTTTAAAAATCACATCCATTTTTAAAATAAATCTTTTACTACTTGTTATTATAATGTTGACACATAAATTTTTGGGTAGTAAATGTCCAAAATTCATAATTGAGTAAAGTAGGAGGGTTTTATAAAGTATGTCGGTTTGGGTGAAAGTAGGAGTAAATTATATCGGTTGGTGGATAGTATGTCGGTCAACATCGAGTCTTTATAAATATCGGGGGATCTCCTATTTGTTGCCCACACAGCAAACACAAACCCTAAAATTAAAATAAAGAAGGAAGAAAAAGATGATGGATTGTTCGGGGCCGTATGATGTGAATGATAAAACAATGGCTGAGGATGAGTGGAGATTTTATTTGGAGCAACGTAACCGGCCGTACCGTACCATACGACTTCGAAGCTGCTGACAAGAAATACATGGGACTGATGTCTGACCATGAAATGATCATCCATGAACAGTTTCGAGCAGCTAAAAGATACGAAGAAGAACGACGAGCAGCTAAAAGAAGAAAAGAAGAACGAGCAGCAGCAGCTAAAAGACAAGAAGAAGAAGAAGAGGAATATGAAACGGAGAAGAAGAAGAATAAGGAGAGATCGAGGGATGGTAAGAATGGCTTCTACGCTTAAAAGTTATCCACCACCAATTTTTTAAGGTGGTTATTTGCTTCAAAATAAGTAGACAATCAGCTTTATCTAAACACTCAAAAGTGTATATCTGCCTAAAATAATGAGATAAGCATAGAAAACATAGGAAATTTCAAAAAAGGTACAAAAACTTTTGGGTATTTCATGATTTGGTCACCGATTGACCTTTTTTTTCATTTTGGTTATGCTCGACTGCTCGACTCCACCCAGTTTTTGACACGTGTCATTCCTTTGACTGCTTAGCTGCTCGACTTTGACTACTCGATTGCTCGACTCCACCCGAATTTTGACACGTGTCATTATTTTTGTACTGTTTCTAAGAAAAAGTATAAAGAAATGACACGTGTCAAAATAGAAAAAGGGAAAAGGGGTCAATTGATGACCAAATCATGAAATATCCAAAGGTTTTTATATTTTTCTTGAGAATTTCCACTAGAAAACATTGGTGGAGNATAAATTTTTGGGTAGTAAATGTCCAAAATTCATAATTGAGTAAAGTAGGAGGGTTTTATAAAGTATGTCGGTTTGGGTGAAAGTAGGAGTAAATTATATCGGTTGGTGGATAGTATGTCGGTCAACATCGAGTCTTTATAAATATCGGGGGATCTCCTATTTGTTGCCCACACAGCAAACACAAACCCTAAAATTAAAATAAAGAAGGAAGAAAAAGATGATGGATTGTTCGGGGCCGTATGATGTGAATGATAAAACAATGGCTGAGGATGAGTGGAGATTTTATTTGGAGCAACGTAACCGGCCGTACCGTACCATACGACTTCGAAGCTGCTGACAAGAAATACATGGGACTGATGTCTGACCATGAAATGATCATCCATGAACAGTTTCGAGCAGCTAAAAGATACGAAGAAGAACGACGAGCAGCTAAAAGAAGAAAAGAAGAACGAGCAGCAGCAGCTAAAAGACAAGAAGAAGAAGAAGAGGAATATGAAACGGAGAAGAAGAAGAATAAGGAGAGATCGAGGGATGGTAAGAATGGCTTCTACGCTTAAAAGTTATCCACCACCAATTTTTTAAGGTGGTTATTTGCTTCAAAATAAGTAGACAATCAGCTTTATCTAAACACTCAAAAGTGTATATCTGCCTAAAATAATGAGATAAGCATAGAAAACATAGGAAATTTCAAAAAAGGTACAAAAACTTTTGGGTATTTCATGATTTGGTCACCGATTGACCTTTTTTTTCATTTTGGTTATGCTCGACTGCTCGACTCCACCCAGTTTTTGACACGTGTCATTCCTTTGACTGCTTAGCTGCTCGACTTTGACTACTCGATTGCTCGACTCCACCCGAATTTTGACACGTGTCATTATTTTTGTACTGTTTCTAAGAAAAAGTATAAAGAAATGACACGTGTCAAAATAGAAAAAGGGAAAAGGGGTCAATTGATGACCAAATCATGAAATATCCAAAGGTTTTTATATTTTTCTTGAGAATTTCCACTAGAAAACATTGGTGGAGCAGAATACTTTTTTACATACAATTTACTTTTTATTTTTCACTATTGTTTACTTTTCTCTCTTCTCTTAAAAAATCTCAATTGTTTTCTTTTTATTACTATCCAAATCTTTCCTTTTCTTTTAAAAGATAAACTCAAAATTTTTTTTTCCTTTCTTTTCTAATTTTTATTTTATAACTCAAGCACCAAAATTTTTAAAATCACATCCGTTTTTAAAGTAAGTCTTTTACTACTTCTTATTAAAAGAGTAACACATGAATTTTTGGGTCGTAAATGTAAAAAATTCAATCGAGTAAAGTATGTCGGTTGGGTCCCGGGGGAAAGTAGGAATAGACATATCGGAATGGGGGGAAGTATGTCGTTTGGGAAAATTGAGTGTTTATAGATATCGGGGGATCCCCTTTCTCGTTGCCCGCACAACAAACACAAACCCTAAAATAAAAATTAAGAAGGAAGAAAAAAATGGTGGATTGTTCTGGCCCGTTTGAAGTGAATGATGCAACAATGGCAGAGGATGAGTGGAGATTTTATTTGAAGCAACACAACCGGCCGTACGTACCATACAACTTCGAAGCTGCTGACAAGAAATACATGGGACTCATGTCTGACCATGAAATGATCATCCATGAACAGTTTCGAGCAGCTAAAAGATACGAAGAAGAACGAGCAGCTAAAAGAAGAAAAGAAGAACGAGCAGCAGCAGCTAAAAGACAAGAAGAAGAAGAAGAAGAGGAATATGAAACGGAGAAGAAGAAGAATAAACAATTGTTGAAGGAGGTCCAGAAGAGGAAGAAAAAGAAGAAGAAGAAGAACTATTAGTTTTATTGATTTAACAAGAAAAAGAGGAAGGCGAAGGCCGCTAGACCTTGTTGTTAGTTTTATTGATTTATTGATTTAGTTAGTTTTATTAGTTGTTCATCTTTAAACTCCTCTGTAAATGTTTTATGCAATAGTAGTATTAACTCTTATTATGTATTTTCTTCTTGTTAGTTAGTAATGTTTGTTTCTCAATTCCTAGTAGTCCTCAACTATTTACACTTCTAAAACAAGACTCCTAGTAATTATTACTGTATTAATTATCAAGTTTTTATATCGAATGTGATTACGCAATTTTGATATAGTAATTGATAATGTGGTTGTGTGTAGGGAGTTGTTGGACTTATGTTTGGGAATGAGAATTCCACTTCCAACGAGGATAGGTTAGTTCCTTTTTT
Organism: Artemisia annua; assembly: GCA_014162995.1. NCBI lineage: Eukaryota > Viridiplantae > Streptophyta > Magnoliopsida > Asterales > Asteraceae > Artemisia > Artemisia annua. The sequence continues at coordinate 62,380 of LBNU01018435.1, read as the reverse complement.
AACATTTTTACGTTTGGCGAAACTAGCTATGTTTTTTTAATAATGTTTGGTATCGTAGGAGTAAAGTGCAAAAGCTTAATGCTTCTTTTATTAGAGTTAGCGGGTTTGAACAAAATGCAAAAGCTAAACGCTTCTATACACTAAAACCAAATGCTCCAAAAAGTTTGTTAGGCCGAGTTTCTCGATAATACTGACCTGTTATATTATAGTCCTGCTGATTAGATTACTAGGCTAATGTACTTTATTGGTGTTAATCTGTAGTTATGTTGAACGCTTGCTCGACTGTATAAGTAATGGTAAGCTTGCTGACGATAGAAGAAATGCTATGGCCGAGCTTCAATCTGTTGTGGCAGAAAGTCATGCTGCGCAGATGGCATTTGGAGAAATGGGTGAGTGCAAGTTGGTTTTATAATGGTATGTGAGTCTTTTATCTGTCGTTGACAGAGTGCATTCTTTTTCATTTTAGGTTTTCCTGTGCTATTGGGTGTCTTAAGGGACCGTGACGATGTTGAAATGGTTAGAAGCTTTCTGCATACAGTTTTTGTGTTTTGGTTGTTATCTTGCAGTTCATACACTTCAAAACAAATGATATATGCTGCCCTGTTTTATAATTGGTGTACTTATTGTTTCATGAATTAAAGCCTCTTAGAAATGAGTGAGTTAGTTGACAGCCATGTCTGTATATGGTTATCCTTATAATTGTGTGCACTGTTGTATGTCGAAGCGTGATACCACGAAACACATGTCCTATTTGACTAGATGCATTTTACATTTGCCTAGGCTGTGTGGCTGTGCATATAGTTGCCGCCTTCAAACACCACATCTATACAAGGTTCATGACTCATGTGACAAAATATTTTCCCTGAACATGAAAGATAAGTTCCATAGGATGGTGGTAAGACAGAACTATAATTTATGTATAAATATTGGCCGCTAAAAGACAACATGTATACTAGATGATTATATTAGATATGTGTGTTTTGAGGTTGATTCTAGGCTGAACAATGATGATTGGATTTGGAATTGAGGATTGTTTGGAGATGGTCGAATTGACACTTGTATGTAGAAGCTAAGGCAACACTGTTTGTTTTGGCTTCGCCATCTCCAACAAATGTGGTCACATTTGCAGGTTAGAAGACTAGACTTGTACCTAGTAAAGGTCGTTAGGGTAGATCGGTGCAGTAAACATTGGCTTGTGGGGAANGGGTGGGGTTCACCTCTTATTTGGGTTCAGATTTAGCCAATCCCATCCCAACTATTATGCGATAAAAAGTTGTTTAAAAGACTTAAGTTCTTAAATTGACTGTCAGCATCAACAATTACTATTTTTATTTTTCCTTTTATATCATATTATAGTATAACCACTTCCAATGAATAAGGCTGTATATTTATTAATTGTCCAAGATTCGAGGAGCTCTGGAGACTCTTGTGAGTGCCTTAACACCGATTGCTCATGCAAAACTGCCTGCAAATGAGGTGCAACCAGCTTTAATGAATGCCGATCTTCTATCAAGAGAAGGGCAAAGCATTTCTCTTCTTCTAAGCCTGCTGGTAAGGCTTCTACATCTTCATCCTATCATAGATTAAAGATAAATCCTGGAATTATTTGCTCTATTGTGATTATGCAATTGATAACCAAGTATCTGAGCAGGGAGAGGATGACTTCTATATAAGATATTATACACTTCAACTCTTGACTGCCCTTTTAACGAATTCTCCCATTAGCTACGCGTCTCTACCCACCTCCTCCTGGTTTCATTCTAATAGTTATTTCATAGCTAGTGTTTGGTTGCAAAGATATACTGAGGTTTTCTTCAGATTACAGGAAGCCATTCTTACCATCCCTCAGGGTATAACTTGGCTTCTGGATATGCTTATGGACCGGGAGGTATGATCTGGTAAAGCCATAAAAATCTCTAGATTTTCATGGTCTCTGACTTATTTTTGTCCTCAAACACAATGCTGATTGCCTTGTAGGTCATACGGAATGAGGCCTTGCTACTTCTCACCTACTTGACTCGTGAAGCAGAGGTAATCTTTTCCTATCTGCTGTCAACTTTTGTATCCAGCACAAAGATCAAATTCTCTCCATTTTTCTTTCTAATTTCCTTTTATTAATAGGAAATCCAAAAAATTCTGGTCTTTGAGGGTGCTTTTGAGAAGATTTTCAGTATCATCAAAGAGGAAGGAGGTGTTGTTGGTAACTCGATGGATCAAAAAACTTCACTTTGTATCGGTGACTATTTATGGAGCTTCCATTGCTTGAAAATCAAAAAATCTTATGTATACATGTAACCTCACAGGACTCTCTTGAATTGTTAAATAATCTCCTCCGCAACAATGCATCCAATCAGGTTCGAGTTTATCTGTACAAAGTATCCATGGGACTGAAGGTTTGCTTTCATCCTATTACTTTTTACTAATGTATAGATGTTGTATAGGTGTTGCTAAGGGAGACTATCGGCTTTGACTCATGGATATCGATATTGAAGCTCCGAGGAACCACATACAACTTTACTCAACAAAAGGTGATGCTGCAATTACTTACTTTGTTTAGCTTATGCTTCAGTTTCCAACTATATCTTAAAAGCCTTAGTAGTTGCTTTCCTTTATCAATTTGATGCCTGTAGACAATCAATCTACTGAGCGCCTTGGAAACCATTAGTTTGCTGCTGAATGGAGGTCTGGAAACTGATCCTTCGAGCAAGAGTAACAGATTGACAAACAAAACTGTTCTTGTCCAGGTTAGTTTCAGAAGTTCACTACCGTCATTTAATTTCTTAAATAGGGTTTATGCATCATCATCGCTCATCTTTTTTCCTTCTTTACTTTTGTAGAGAAATATTCTGGACCATCTACTAATGCTAGGCGTTGAAAGTCAATGGGGGCCCCTGTTGCCGTACGTTGTGCGGTAAGATAACTTCTATATTATATTAGATAAATTTAACTTCCAATATTTCTTGCTAAAAGTTTGCGGTATTTCAGAAACATTTAACAAAGACTAACTTGTATCATATAACGTGGTCAGGCGTTTCAATGCATAGGTGATCTTATTTATGGACATCGTCAGAATCTTGATGTTTTTGCAAGTAAATCTCTTGGCGATGAGCGAGAGGTTAAACCAGCTCTGAATTCAATCTTACGGATTATTTTACGGACTTCAAGCATGCAAGAATTTATTGCAGCTGACTATATTTTTAAGAGCTTTTGTGAGGTTTGTATTGTATACATTTTATTAGAAAGAGTTTTCTCAATATATATCTATAAGCATGTCACATACTTGCTTATGTTATCTTACATATACGCAAAAGAGTGGAGTCTACATGGCATCTAATTCCAAATTCACTTGCTACACTTTATTTCATCAGCAAAACAACGATGGTCAAAAGATGTTAGCATCTACTCTAATAGACTAATACCTCAGCCTATGTCAATGACCAATGCTCGATTTGAGGAGGACGTGAACATATCCTTTGGAAGGTATATCCTCTTTGCAAGTTTCTATCGAGTTTTCCTTATCCCAAAGTGGCATAACACAGTCTCTCTCTCTTTCTCTCTCACCAAATCTTGCTTAAATTTGTTTATGTTGCAGCATGCTGTTGCATGGTCTTGCCATGAGTGAACATGATGGGGACCTTGAGGCAACATGAAACTTACTCCAGTCTTATTGTTCTTTAATCAGTTTCATTCCTGATCTCATAAGCTTGTGCACAATTTTTTCGAGGAGAAAATGTGCCCCATTGGTCTCTCTTTAAAAATATTGGCTCCTCTTTAGTCCTACTTTACATTGAGCTTGATCTGCTGATGTGATTAGGCAGCATTGTTCTTACATTGTTAGTTTTTGTTATGCAGACTAGTTGCAGTCTTGCGGAGCTGCAAGCGTTCTTTCTCATGTAATGAAGGATAATATCCAATGCAAGGAAAAGGTACATGAGCTCATGCTTTAGACAGTGAAAAGATGGACAGATTATGTAATGTGTCAAAAAGGATTTGGGTCAAAATGGACAATTTTTGTATGGGACTGGTTTAGCCCGAAATATTTTTATTTTCTTTTATATATATTTCTGTGTTAAATATATAGGATTACAAAAGTTTAGTATATCTATTAAATTCAATGTTTTGAATAATAGGAGACTTTATGCTTAAAAGATACACTTTTGACCCGTTCCCGTTCGAACCATTTTGACCTGTTTACTTTTGAGCTACCTTTTTTTGTCTCACCCCTTTGACCCATTAGATAACACATAACCCGAGTCGACCTATCCATATCTAAATATGACAACATATCAAACTCATGTGTTGCTGCTAGAGAGTCACTACTATGCGCTTGAGGTTGTTTACAAGTGTTTTTACTCCCTTGGCCCGCTTTTATGCAGGTTCTACAAATTAACCTTGAGTCATCAATGCCTTCATTAGGATCCCCGGAACCCCTATTGCACAGTATGGTAAAATATTTGGCTCTTGCATCCTCTAAGAAAGGTAAAGATGGAAAATCAACTACTCCAAGAAATTCGTATTTCCAACCAATAATCTTGAAGTTGCTCGTCACGTGGCTCTGTGATTGCCCAAGTGCAGTAGTCTTTCCTGGATTCACGTCTAGGTTTTAAAAGGCGCGATGCGCGTCGATGCAATAAGGGTCAAAAAGCCGAGGCGCGAGGCGCCGAGGCGAATGCGCGCACATCACGTACCCGAGGCAACAATTTTATAAAAAAAAAAAATTAAATTATATATAGTGCACAAAACACATTAATAACACATTTATACCACATTTAATGCCAAAAGATACCATGCATGTTCATAGTTCACGATTCTATATCGCTAAAATACATAAATAGTCGAAAACTAAGATCAAAAGCCTTATCGTTTATAAGGAATTGGTCAAATTGGACCCATATCTTAAAAGTAAAGCCCATGAGAAGAAGCCCAATACACATTATTAAGTCCAATTTTATGATATAAGGCCAAAAGTACATGATGCGCAAAAAAGCGTTGATGCGTGCCTCATCTGATGCGTGCCTCATCTGATGCGTGCCTGATGCGTGCGCATCACCTCGCATCCCGTAAACGCAACGCATCAGGGTGTCTGATGCAACAGAGCTGCGCATCGCAACGCATCATGCATCAGGCGCGCTTGATGCGCGCTTTTTTAAACACAGATTCACGTCCTCATTTAACATACCTAATTGAGTTGATATCCAATGGCGAGACAACAGTGTGTGCAAGAGGTTTGACAGCTATTCTTTTAGGAGAATGTGCTATTTATAATAAAAGCAGCGAGTCTGGAAAGGATGCTTTTGCCATAGTTGATGCCATAAGTCAAAAAAGTTGGCCTTACATCTTACTTTTTGAAGCTTGATGAGATGCAAAAAAGCTTTTTATTTTCATCTGAAAAGCCTGCTCAACCCCGTAAACCATTAACAAGATCAAATACTAATAGTATGACAGAGATGGAAGATACTGAAGAAAATGAGGCAACTGATATCAACCGGAATGATGATCACCCAATGCTTGCTTCAATGTTTGACTCTCAGTTTGTCAACTTCATCCAGAAATTGGAAGCTGGTATTAGAGATAGCATTGTAAAAATATACAGTCAGCCAAAGAGCAATGTGTCGGTGGTGCCCGCGGAACTGGGAACAGAGAAAGGATGAAAATGATCGGGACTATATTAAGCGACTCAAAATCTTTATGGAGAAGCAATTCTCCGAGATACAGGTGAATTTGCATTATTAGTTTATTTATTGATTGATTTGTTTTCGTTAGGGGTAAACTGCAGGAAAATGCTAGTACTAATCCATATCTGAAACATACTTTGTCATTTAATACAACATGCCATCTTGTTTTACTATGCAATTTGTTGCACTAAGTGGTAAAACAGGCAGCAAGAATGGAAACTGATTTAAAGAGCCTATCAGATGCCTACAATAGCCTGGAAGAAGCAAACTATCAGTTAGAAATGGAAGTTAGAGCATTGAAGAGTGGTGGGGCTACTCCGAGTCCCGATATTGAGAAAATAAAAGCAGAAGCAAGGGAGGAAGCGCAAAAAGAGAGTGAAGGGGAACTTGGTGATTTGCTTGTTTGTCTCGGTCAAGAACAAACTAAGGTAGAGAAACTGAGTGCAAGATTGTTGGAGTTGGGAGAAGATGTTGATGCTTTGCTTGAAGGTATTGGAGATGACACGGGACTAGCTGATGATGACTGACGATGACGAAGAAGAAGAAGATTGATGGTTTGTCATATTGATTTGCATGAAATTTAAACTTGGCATTTTTTCTCATCAACTTCAGATTTGCAGTGTATTGGGACTCAACTTGTTCATTCTTTTACGTGAATGTGTACAGATCATCGTTATAAGTTAAAAGATAATACTACCATATTGTTTAAATGAATAAATTGGGGCTATATCCTTACAGGAAAGAACATTTATTTTCATACATTCAGCAAGAAGTTACTAAAACTAGATAATTTTGTGACAATTTTACCATCATTGTATATATATTTTGTGACAATTTTACCATTCTCATTTATCAACACTCCTACTATCATGTAGGGGAAAAATGATCATAAGATACGCACAATAGACGTAATTCAAAAGTATCATATATACAACAACAACAACAACAACAACCAAAAAAAAAAAACCCTACACAAAGTAAAAAGTGCCAAGTTAGAACATTTTAGGTGGTTTGGTTTTGTGTATCATACCATGTTTTTTGTATTTTCTCTAAGAGAATTACATTTTAATGGTTCACTTAAGTTACCAAGTATAAATTAGCCATATGATAGGAATAATTCATTCATAGTTAACATATTAGTGTGGTTCTTGAAACATTAACTTGTCAATTGAAGGGTAAATAGTTTATGCAAGGCTAAAGAATTTGTGTACTGTGATGAATCACCAAAATACACAATCTACCAAAAGACTTGTGATATTGGTTTCTAGTTCCATGATAATTGCTATGCTTATAAGAAAAATAAGTGCCGTAGTTCATGAGCTTTAGATTGTGTATATTCTTACTTTTCAGTTGATTTTATGATGTTGACATGTAAAGTATGGGTTTAAATGAGTTGAATCGAGCCAAAATTTGGTTGTGACTGACAATAATATGTTCAGCTCGAGCTTGGTCGAAAAGCTCACTTTATTTGTAATGACGTGTTTTCCAAATCAACTAAAATTAGAATATATAAGATTAAATTTGAATTTGGTTTAAGCTCGATACATTCATAAATAAGCGTTTACAATTAGTCTATATACATATAAACCTTTTAACTCGAAAAGCTCGACCTTATATAAGCTTGAGTTCGACTCGTTAAACATTTAAACTTATTTTCTAGGCTCGAGCTCGCGGATGGTAAAGCAAACAAAAAATAAAGGTGAATTTCCCTTAAATCTTCTATATCACTAGAGAGTGAAAATAGAGGTGGATCCCACATTATTTATAAGCCTCTTAGTTTAAACAAAAAAAGAAACACCTCCTAATAGTGGGTAATGAAAGTTATAACTCTCAATTTTAGTGGGTAATGCCCATTACCCACTTCCAAGTAATGGGGGATTATATTATAGGAAACCAAACATCATTATTCATTATGTTACCCATTCCTTATTGTCCATAACCCTCAAGCAAGCATGCCCTTACTTTTCAGTTGTTTTTATAATGTTGTCATGTAAAGTATGAGTTCAAATGAGTTGAATCAAGTCGAATTTTAGCAGGCTCGACTCCACTCGACTTGACAATACTATGTTTGGCTCAATAATTCGATGAGCCTTCTTGAGGGAAACTCGAGCTCGGCTCAAACTCAGTTCGAAAAGCTCAATTTATTTGTAATGATGTTTTTTTCCTTTCTAAATTTGGCTCGAGTTCGGTTCAAAAAGTTAAATATATTTATAAATAAGTAGTTACGTATATAGGGTGTTTGGGATTGCGTTATCAATTCTAAAAACACAAAAGAAAAAAAAAGAAAAGAAAAGAAAAAAAACAAAAACAAAAAGAAAGAAAGAAAGAAAATAATAAAAAAGACAAAAAGATAAAGAAAAAGGGGGAAAAAAAACATGGACTTAGGTTTTTATATTTAATCTTAGGTTAATCCCCACCATTAGATCCAATTAGATGGATGGTGGGGATTTGTCCCTTAGTATGCACCAAAATAAGGGTATGCAATTGAATTTTCCTCATATTGTTTAAATGAATAAATTGGGGCTATATCCTTACAGGAAAGAACATTTATTTTCATACATTCAGCAAGAAGTTACTAAAACTAGATAATTTTGTGACAATTTTACCATCATTGTATATATATTTTGTGACAATTTTACCATTCTCATTTATCAACACTCCTATTATCATGTAAGGGAAAAATGATCATAGGATACACACAATAGACGTAATTCAAAAGTATCGTATATACAAAAAAAAAAAAATAAATAAATAAATAAATAAAATAATAATAATAATAATAATAATAATAATAATAATAATAATAATAATAATAATAATAATAATAATAATAAAAAGCTACACAAAGTAAAAAGTGTCAAGTTAGAACATTTTAGGTGGTTTGGTTTTGTGTATCATACCATGTTTTTTGTATTTCTCTAAGAGAATTACATTTTAATGGTTCACTTAAGTTACCAAGTATAAATTAGCCATATGATAGGAATAATTCATTCATAGTTAACATATTAGTGTGGTTCTTGAAACATTAACTTGTCAATTGAAGGGTAAATAGTTTATGCAAAAGGCTAAAGAATTTGTGTACTGTGATGAATCACCAAAATACACAATCTACCAAAAGACTTATGATATTGGTTTCTAGTTCCATGATAATTGCTATGCTTATAAGAAAAATAAGTGCCGTAGTTCATGAGCTTTAGATTGTGTGTATTCTTACTTTTCAGTTGATTTTATGATGTTGACATGTAAAGTATGGGTTTAAATGAGTTGAATCGAGCATTTCTAAAAAAAAATGAGTTGAATCGAGCCAAAATTTGGTTGTGACTGACAATAATATGTTCAGCTTGAGCTTGGTCGAAAAGCTCACTTTATTTGTAATGACGTGTTTTCCAAATCAACTAAAATTAGAATATATAAGATTAAATTTGAATTCGGTTTAAGCTCGACTCAAAAAGCTCGATACATTCATAAATAAGCGTTTACAATTAGTCTATATACATATAAACCTTTTAACTCGAAAAGCTCGACCTTATATAAGCTTGAGTTCGACTCGTTAAACATTTAAACTTATTTTCTAGGCTCGAGCTCGCGGCTGGTAAAGCAAACAAAAAATAAAGGTGAATTTCCCTTAAATCTTTCATATCACTAGAGAGTGAAAATAGCCCTCCTCCCCGATAAGAGGCTCAAATAGAGGTGGATCCCACATTATTTATAAGCCTCTAAGTTTAAACAAAAAAAGAAACACCCCCTAATAGTGGGTAATGAAAGTTATAACCCTCAATTTTAGTGGGTAATGCCCATTACCCACTTCCAAGTAATGGGGGATTATATTATAGGAAACCAAGCATCATTATTCATTATGTTACAAATTCCTTATTGTCCATAACCCTCAACCAAGCATGCCCTTACTTTTCAGTTGTTTTTATAATGTTGTCATGTAAAGTATGAGTTCAAATGAGTTGAATCAAGTCGAATTTTAGCAGGCTCGACTCGACTCGACTTGACAATACTATGTTTGGCTCGATAATTCGATGAGCCTTCTTGAGGGAAACTCGAGCTCGGCTCAAACTCGGTTCAAAAAGCTCAATTTATTTGTAATGATGTTTTTTTTTTCTTTCTAAATTTGGCTCGAGTTCGGTTCAAAAAGTTAAATATATTTATAAATAAGTAGTTACATGGGTGTTTGGGATTGCGTTATCAATTGAATTATCTGATTATTTCATTTTTAAAATGAAAATAAGCTAAAATGAGTGTTTGGAAAGTGGGTGGTGAGTTGCTTTTTGAAAACGCACTTTTGCATACGTGGGATCATTTACAAAAAAGTCTACTTTACCTATTAATGTTGTAATGTCTTACCTAATTCAACAAATACATAAGTGTCTATTTTAGTCATTTTACCTATTAACTAAACAAATACTACCTCCGTCTCATATTTATTGTCCATCTTTCCTTTTTCGTTTGTCCCAAATTAATTGTCCACTTCCATAAATAGATAGGGACTATAAATTAAGTTTACCATATTAACCCCATTTGTGGTTATTATTACAAACTTTAAAGAAGTTGAAAATTAATTGGTTAAGGGTAAAACTGTCTTTGTGCAAAAAGTAAGAGAGAGAAAGCTGTAAAGTGGATGTTTTTTTAAAACTGTGTGTTTTTTGTCTGTGGACAATAATTTTGGGACGGAGGTAGTAACATATTTTGCCAAAAAAAAAAAAAAAAAAAAAAAAAAAAAAAACTGATTATCTGATTATTGCAATTTCAAACAACATAATCAACTCAAAACACTATTTTCCAGAATCACATTTTGTAAGCGCCTCCATTATCTGATTATTCGTTTTAAAAAACATATAATCTATTTTTAATAAGCAATCCTAAACACCCCATAAAAAGCTCTAAAATAACTTGAGTCAAACCTACGTAAGCTCAAATTCGACTCATTAAACTAGGGGTGGCAATTTGTGCTAAAAATAAAAAAAAATGGATTAATTTTGGCAAATTTGTAAAAGATCGGGGCACATTTAGCCCTCAATTTTTTTTTTTATTTTTTTTAAATCGGACATATATTGCTCATTTAAAAGTTAAATGAGCACAAACGGGCATATATTTTCTCTCAATTGGAGAATATTATAATTGTTTTTAAAGAAAAATTTATAGACGTAATAGATTTAATTTTTTAAATATAAATAAGGTGTTACGTTTGAGTAATTTATTTCGTCGTTTCGAGTTTTTTCTAGAGCGATTTGTATAACATTCGCCGTTTGCCCCGTACCCATTTAGCCCGGTGCCCGTTTAGACAGTGGCCATTTAGCCCGGTAGCCGTTTAGCCCGTTGCAGTGCCAGCCCCTTTTGCCACCTCTACATTAAACTATAGGTACATAAACCAGGTGAATTCATTCATAACATAGGAAACAATCAAAAAACCGGAAAAGAATGGATCCCTATAACTCGTTATCATCGTCAGCAGCAATCGCACAACAAACATGGGAGCTCGAAAACAACATCGTAAGAATGGAGACACCACAGTCATCAGAATCCGACAGCATATTCTACTACGACGAAGGCGCACAAAGCAAGTTCCAGCAAGAAAAACCATGGACAAACGACCCACATTACTTCAAGAAAGTAAAGGTGTCAGCTTTAGCATTATTAAAGATGGTGGTTCATGCAAGATCAGGTGGGACAATTGAAGTGATGGGATTAATGCAAGGGAAAACTGATGGTGATTCCATTATTGTTATGGATGCTTTTGCTTTGCCTGTTGAAGGCACTGAAACTAGAGTTAATGCTCAAGCTGATGCTTATGAGTATATGGTTGAATACTCTCAGACTAATAAACAGGTCTTTTTTTTTTTTTTTTTTTTTTTTTTTTTTTTTTTTTTTTTTTTTTTTTTTTTTTTTTTTTTTTTTTTTTTTTTTTTTTTTTTTTTTTTTTAAATATATAATTCTTGATTTTGTTGGGTTTTTGGGTATTTGTAAAACCCTAAAACTAATTTGGTAATTTTTGGTTTTGGGTGATTTTTTTAGTTGTTTATTGTTAGGGTTTTGGTTTTTTATTTGTAAAATCCTAACACTAAAATTGTGTTTTGTTTTGGTTGGTTGTTTATGTGTTAGGTTTTTAAGGTTTGTTGGGAATCGATAGATTTTGCGAGTATGTGGTTTGAGTTTTTTGTGACTGATTTTGTGGTTAGTTTGGCTTGTTCAGGTGGTGGATGATGAGTTTCTAGCGTTTGGCTATAGTGAATTTAGTTCTGATTATGAGTATGAGTTTTTCTTGTGAAAGGCTAATCTTAAATTCCATGAATCTTGTTATTATATGTATAATGAATATAAATATTCTGATTTGTTCTGTTAGGATTTTGTTGATTGTTTGTCGTTAATTCATTAGGTTTTTGGTAGTTTTAAAACCCTTTGTGAGTAATAAGTTGGGTGGTTCTGATTCTATGGATGAGTTGCGATGATGAGTTTCTAGTGTTTGTGTATAGTGAAAATTGATTATCATTATTTGGCTATTTAGGTGTTAAATTATTGGTTTATGAGTAGCTATGATGAAATTGGTTCTGGTTATATGATTTTTTAGACTGTCGTTGTACGTTTAAATCTTTGGATAGTCAGAGTTTGTGACACCCTAAGCCTAGAATCCACAAATGTTTCAATTATTTTGTAACTGATGAGTAGGTTAGTTGTCATTATGTGGATGTGTTTGTGTTTTGGAGTTGTGGATGATGAGTGTCTAGTGTTTTGGTATAGTGAGTTTGGTTCTGATTATGCAGGGGTTACGTTATTGGTTTAGGAGCGGTTGGTGATGGAACTGGTTCTGCTTATCTGATTGTTTTGGTGTCGATTAAGTGTAAATTTTTATATGGTAGAGTTTGTCAGACGCTTTAACAAGTGATTATTTGAATATGGGGTTGTGTTTACGTTTTAGAGTCGTGGGTGATGAGTCTCTAGTGTTTAGGTATAGTTCTGATTATGTAGGGGTTTAAAAATCAGTTTTGGAGTAGATTTAACAAAACAATTTGTGGCATTTTTAGGGTCTCGTTTTACCTTTTTTATGAAAGAATGGAAACACATCAAAACTGCATCTCTTTCAGCTTGTGTTGTTGTAGTTGTTATGTGAGGGGTTGTTTGGGATTGCTTATTATGAAAAACTTATTTGCCCTAGAATAAGCAGATTGTTGCATCCAATCACTCAAAATGGTTTATCTGTTTTAGAAGTAAGCAGATGAGCACTTAAATCAGCAATACCAGACACCCCTGTTTCTGAATATTTCATACCAGATGATTGCTTTTTTGACGTAATGCTAAACACCAGTATAGTTCTATGACTGTAATCTAATTGGTATGCTATGTTGTAGGCTGGAAGGTTAGAAAACGTTGTTGGGTGGTACCATTCTCATCCTGGTTACGGATGCTGGTTGTCTGGAATTGATGTTTCTACTCAAATGCTGAACCAGCAGTATCAAGAGCCGTTTTTGGCAGTTGTCATTGACCCAACAAGGACTGTTTCTGCGGGTAAAGTTGAGATTGGAGCGTTTAGGACTTACCCGGAAGGATACAAGCCATCAGATGAGCCTGTGTCTGAGTATCAGACAATTCCTCTTAACAAGATAGAGGACTTTGGTGTCCATTGCAAACAGGTCAGTTATACTTATACCATTGGCACGGTTCATGACATTTTGATAGTCTATTATTGACTAGTTCCTTTTGTTGTGTTTTTTTGGTTGACAGTATTACTCGCTGGACATCACGTACTTTAAGTCGTCTCTTGATTGTCACTTGCTGGATCTGCTTTGGAACAAGTATTGGGTGAATACCCTCTCTTCTTCACCTTTGCTTGGGAATGGCGACTATGTTGCAGGACAGATATCAGATCTTGGTACTTCTTTCTTACTAAAATAATTACCTTTAGATGTATTTTGGTTTATTTTCTTTACAAACGTGACTTCGCTAGGTTGCTTCTGGTTGGTAAGTTTAACATGGTTTTTCCCTAATTCCCTTATTGTCACACAGCTGAAAAGTTGGAGCAAGCTGAAGGTCAGTTGTCTCATACACGCTTCGGTCCTCTCATGGCACCCGCTCAAAGAAAGAAAGAGGTTAGTGGGTCACATATTTTGTGCTCTTTTCCTCAAGACGCCTTTTTAGTGTTCCTGTATTTGAACTGTATATCACTGCGATGCTCTTTTAGAATAAGTATATGTGTCGTACAGTGACCTTATGACCATATCAGGAAGACAATTTCCTCTTGCATCTATTTGAACCATAACTTTGCTCAACCTTGTCAAGATTTACTGATTGGATAAAAATACATACTTCTGTGTCTTAGACAATTACGTAGGTGTCATACATATAAAAATACCACCTCAAGCATATTAATAGCACCTATTTTTGTTATATCGCCATCCAAATTACTTTAGTAAACTTCGACGGGACCAGTTTAACTCATTTTATGCTTACATGTCGTATTCACTAAGAGATGTTAAGGAAGCAACAGTGAAGAATTTTAATCTGCAAATGATGAGATGGATATCATAAGTTTTCATCCATGAGTTTAGTGTTCTGTACTTCTGTTATGTGATTCAGCACAAACTTGCACACCAAAATAAGCAATCTGTTAGCTAAGTGGATTTGAGTTTATTGGTTGGGACTTGGGATCTTGATGATATGTTTGTGTAGTACAATATCTCGTTTCTGAATCTTTTTTCCACATAATTGAGAGACGTACGTTTAAAAGCACTGCCAAGTCTGTGTAGCTGGCAAGCAAAAGATTCTGTTTCTGTATCTTGTGTTTCTAATAAATGTAATCTATTCGGTATTTATAGGAAGAATCACCACTTGCTAAAATTACAAAAGATAGTGCAAAGATCACTGTGGAGCAGGTTCATGGTCTGATGTCACAGGTGAATTACTCTATTTAACACTTTATAAAAAGTTCACATATGTTAAATTAATGGCACCAGTCGTTTGTCTAACTCGCTAATGTTTGCATTTTTATCAGGTTATCAAGGACATACTTTTCAACTCCGTTCAACAGTCCAACAAATCTCAGCCAGAGTCATCAGGCCCCGAGCCTATGGTCCAATCCTAGAAGATAGTATCTTAGTACTGTGATTGCTCAAGTTAAAACGTTAATCCTCTATGACTGAACAGTTTTGTTATCATTCTGATACAAGGTCCTTGATTGTTTAATCTTGTTCTATTTTTCTACTTACAAGGTCACTTGGAAAACGAGCTAAGCCTTGCTTGAGCTTGAGTTTGAGTTGGTTATTTTAGGTTAAGCATGAATGTAATTAAATAGTTAAATTAATGTTTTGTTACTGGTGCGTGTTTGGCTCGAGGCAGATTTTACCCAAAAGCTTAAATAGCTTGAAGTATGTGTCAAAACTGTTGATCTGGAAACTGATTTTGCTTGAAAATATCTATCTGAACCATGTTCAAATAATATTAAACCTGGATTTAAATGTTTTAACGAATAGATGGGAACTGAAAAGCTTGATGACAATTTTAGTTGAAATATAATAAACTTGATTGGTACCGAGTCATGGGTCATTCTGGTTCGAGTAGTATTTGGAACAGGTATGTTTATGCTATAAATTTTAACACAAGATGGACTCAAGAAAAAAATGTGAGTTCAACTTATAAATTTTAACACGCTAGTAAATTTTAACGCCTTTCAAAAAAAAAAAAAAAAAAAAAAAAAAAAAAAAAAAAAAAAAAAAAAACTAGTAAATTTTAACAACGTTTTAGAAGAATTCGAGCACAAAACACGGACTCAAGAAGAATGACATGATTCCACTATTCTAGGCTTCTAGCTTATACTACACAACGTGCCCGATCCCGTGAGAATACAAATTTCAAACTTTATAACATGACAAATGTAAAAACAATATATCTTAAACATAAAGCAACAATTACGCATCATCACGATCAATCAAAACATATTGCAATCAAGAGGAGGGACAAAAATGACACGTGGCGTGTCATCCTTGGTCATGTCAGATTCATGAAATGTCCAATGTACAATATCACGTATCAACGTAATGTTCGCAACACTCCTTTGCTCGAATGAGGTAGTGGCATGTGGTGTCCGTTGTAACAACCCTGACTTAGATTGCCATGCGGGTCATGACCTAAAATATGTTTATCAAGTCAGACCCTATTTGTATTTGGCTTGAGAAGACACTTCATAGACGGGGTGTGGCGGAACCTAGCTTGGTGGGCTTGTATTGAGCCTATTTTAAGTGTAAATATTTTGTGATTTCCATTACAGTATTAGCCGGAACCAAAAAAACTTAAGGGTACATTTAGTTGCTGGAAAGTTTTCTTAATCTTCTTTTTCAAGTTCTCTAAATCATAATTATTACAGTATTGCAAAAAAAAGTGTACAAGGCCGATTAATCGCCGCGTAGGCACTAAAGGGCCACCAACCTTGCCGATTTATGTAACTGGGTCAAACAAATAGGTCAACCGTGGTCAACGGCGATCGAAGGCGGTCAATGGCCGGAAACCTGCAAATCTGGCCAGAAGTACCCACCGTGAACTTATTTTGATCACTTATAGTAATTGTTTAAATCTATTACAAGTTATTTTTTTAGAAAAAATCTTGCCGAAATTACTTAAAACTCGCTGGAAATACACAAAACTTGCCAGAAAATACTCAAAATTTGCCAGAAATGCCAATTCGATTAATCACCGATTAATCCCGCCTAAACCGATTACAAGCTACAAGATGGTCTATCGCTCGTCTACCGATTCACTATTTTTGCAACCTTGATTATAACAACATAAAACAAGTTTCCTTTTTTCAATCGAGAGATTTCAGAAAATACTCATTTTGAACTTTTTTTTTCCATATAAAACTTTTCTATTTTCCAACAATTTCAAAATCCCCTCACCCAAAACCCTCCCCATTTCTCCCTACAAACCCTTTCCTTCCCTCCCCATTTCCTGAAAAAAAAACCAAACAATGTCATCATCCTCTGACCAACAACTCCTCCTGTCTGAAGCCACGACGAATTTTACTTCAAGCACCAAAATTTTAAAAATCAAGCGCCAAAATTTAAGTACACATCAGTACCTTTTTTTTTTTTTTTTTTTTTTTTTGACTTCGAAGCTGCTGAAAAGAAATACATGGTACTGATGTCTGACCATGAACTGATAATCCATGAACAGTTTCGAGCAGCTAAAAAATACGAAGAAGAACGAACAGCAGCAGCAGAGGCTAAAAGAAGAAAAGAAGAATATGAGGTGCAGAAGAAAAAGGTGAAGAAGAAGAAAAAGGTGAAGAAAAAGGTGAAGAAGAAGAAAAAGGTGAAGAAGAAGAAGAAGAAAGTGGAAAAGAATTGGATTGAGAATAAAAACCGACAAGAAGAAGATTGATTTTTACTATCAGTTTTATTATTTATTCATCTTCAAACTCCTCTGTAAAAAAATTTATGCAATAGTATTAACTCTTACTAGTATTATGTATTTTCTTCTTGTTAGTAATGTTGGTTTCTCAATTCCGGTATAACTAGTAGTCTCATTCTTCTTCATTGCACATGGATCGTTTAGAACGTTTAATCCTTCATACATTACATATTAGGGATGCTCAAGATAGTGTTGGATTTGTTTATATTGTTTGTAGCTATTTAAGATAATAAAAAAAATGTTGTTTGATTATTACTCTATATTTGCTATGCTTGTTTCTCACTCTCACTCATGTCAAATAACGTTTCTTTCAAACAAAATGGTATTTCATTCTTGTTCTTTACAGACTAGAGATCTGCGTCCTGATGGTGAAACCATCTATGTAGGAAAGTTTGTAGGTACAGATGCTCCACTAGTTTTTTTGTATGTTCATCATTTTTTTTGAGTTATCTTGTAACATTGATACTCGATGCTCTCTTTGCAGATGACAACTTTAAGCTGGTAGGTCAAAGCTGCTGAAAAGAAATACATGGTACTGATGTCTGACCATGAACTGATAATCCATGAACAGTTTCGAGCAGCTAAAAAATACGAAGAAGAACGAGCAGCAGCAGCAGCAGAGGCTAAAAGAAGAAAAGAAGAATATGAGGTGCAGAAGAAAAAGGTGAAGAAGAAGAAGAAGAAAGTGGAAAAGAATTGGATTGAGAATAAAAACCGACAAGAAGAAGATTGATTTTTACTATCAGTTTTATTATTTATTCATCTTCAAACTCCTCTGTAAAAAAATTTATGCAATAGTATTAACTCTTACTAGTATTATGTGTTTTCTTCTTGTTAGTAATGTTGGTTTCTCAATTCCGGTATAACTAGTAGTCTCATTCTTCTTCATTGCACATGGATCGTTTAGAACGTTTAATCCTTCATACATTACATATTAGGGATGCTCAAGATAGTGTTGGATATGTTTATATTGTTTGTAGCTATTTAAGATAATAAAAAAAAAAAATGTTGTTTGATTATTACTCTATATTTGCGATGCTTGTTTCTCACTCTCACTCATGTCAAATAACGTTTCTTTCAAACAAAATGGTATTTCATTCTTTTTCTTTACAGACTAGAGATCTGCGTCCTGGTGGTGAAACCATCTATGTAGGAAAGTTTGCAGGTACAGATGCTCCACTAGTTTTTTTGTATGTTCATCATTTTTTTTTGAGTTATCTTGTAACATTGATACTCGATGCTCTCTTTGCAGATGACAACTTTAAGCTGGTAGGGACTAGGGATCTCAGTTCTTCAAACGTCAACCTCATCTTGATGGGTAACTCATAACCATATCTTATTTTTCCTTCTTCTGGGAATATGTGGATTGTGCTGATTTAATCTAGAATGGGTTGGATTTGGGGTGTATTGATGATACGCTAATCCACAGGTCCAGGGTGAGGGTGCTAGTCGCCAAGTGAGTGACCTGTTTATCTGTATCAATCAAGAAGATGGCGTTAGGAGTAAACCGGGACTTGCTCCCCGTATTAGACTCCAACGCTCAAGTCAGTGAGGTTGTAAACGCGAGTAATATATTTCATATATAGAGAGAGAAAGAGATAGTTGATTGTGAATGAGTCTCGATGACTTACCGGCCTCCTATTTATAGGCGAGTAAAACTTCAATCTGTGTATAAGATCATAATCAAATATCTCTTGCCGTCGAATATATTCGCTTTTCGCATGCTGCATTTAATTCTCTTATCTTCGAATATATTCGTTTTTCACATTACGCATTTAATGCTCTTATCTCACGAGAGCAACTTGCCCTGTGTTGAAAGTGACTCGTTCTAGAAACTTATTTTATTTGGCTTTAGGTTCAATGACCCCATGTGGTTTTTCTTTATACCTTTTCCATAGTATATTTCATATTGTTGTTTCATTCGTGTAGTGTAGTCACATGCATGTACTATTTATATTATATTGCATTGTAATAGTTAGCTTGTCATTATCAAATGCATATTTTAAGCCTATCACTATCAAGCCCCCCAGGTTATATAGTTTGAATGCAAATGAAAACTTCATAGCCTATCTAGACCTATCTCAGCATCAACAGAATAGAGTGTATGATTGTGTTTGTATTTAGCCTCCACGTCAACTGTTCTTATTGGCTCAGAATGACGGTCACCGTCATATCAGGTGTTTATAAATTGCTCTGTCGTTCTCATATCATTCTTAAGTATCTCTCAAGGTACCTCTTATGGCATCTCCAAGTGAGGTTGACGACAAAGCAGGTGCGTGGTGTTGATGTTTTGTTTATGAAACGATGTAAATGATACGATCTTTATGCGGTTCTTGTATTTTTGATACTATTTTTTTTGGCTATGTACTTTAACCTTTTTTGTTATGTTGCTTGTGTAGATCCGAATGTTCGCAAGCGACGTTCTAATCGCGGGGATTCTTCCACTGAAGCCAGCGGATCACGGGGGTACGTAATGATGGTAACTACAAATCCGTCCATCTTTCCTCCGGATTTAGGGTCTTCGACAACGTTGCCCTATCCGATGATGTAACTTCATGGATCGAACCAAATCATGGATCGAAAGTCCTTTTTTTCTATGCACCCCTTCAATGTTTTGAAGAACGGTAATGCTTTTTATGCAGATTTAGACAGGAATCGGCCGAGAGCAGCTAGCTTCCCATTGAGGCTTTGCACCTCCCGTACCGTTCGAGGAGATATCATATTAATAACTGCTTTGATTTTCTTTGGGTTTGCCTCAATTCCCTGTTTTGTAATCATATGTCCCAGAAACTGACTTGTTTCAACGCCAAATACGCATTTCTTCGGGTTTAGCTTCATGTTGACGCGCCGCAAGTTTTTGAAAGTTTCTTCGATGTCTTCCATAAGACTTCCTTCACTTTTGCTTTTAATAACCATCGTCTACGTATATTTCGATGTTCTGGCCGAGCTGGCTTAAAAAGGCCTTATCCACCAGCCGTTGGTATGTCGCGCGAGCATTCTTAAGCCCAAAAGGCATTTTCTCATAACAAAACGTTCCATGCTCCGTGTGGAATGCTGTTTTCTATTCGTCTTCTTCTGCCATGCGTATTTGGTGGTATCCTTTGTATGCGTCCAGGAAACATTTGAATCTAAATCCATCCAAGGATTCAATCTTCTGGTCGATCTCAGGCAGCGAATAACTATCTTTTGGGCAAGCCTTATTCAGGCTTGTGAAGTCGATGCACATGCGCCAAGTGCCATCACTTTTCTCACCATTACTGGGTTTGCAACCCATCGGGGAAAGTATACTTCTTTGAGTATTCGTGCTTCTACCAGTTTGGTAACTTCCTGGTTGATTGCTTCAATACGCTCCTTGGCTAATACTCATTTTTTTCTGCCGAATGGGAAAGGTGCGTGGATGTATGTCCAACTTATGTTCAGCGAATTCCCTTGGTATCTCGGTCATATCGAAGGGAGACCATGCGAACATATCCAAATTTTCGGTCAGAATTCGTTGCAGTTCTTCTTTAGATCGTGGTGATAAGCTAGCGCCAATTGCAACTGGCTGATCTTGGTGCGCCTCGTTTATTACTACATCCTCCTTTTCATTATTTTTTTCTCGTGTCTCTGAGATGGCTTCTGTCTCGGATTCACATACCCTTTTACGAGAGATTTGGATACATTCAGCTTTACGAAGTACATCTCCGCGAACAGTGGCGATACCTGATTGGATAGGAAATTTCATAAGCGAGTGGATTGTAGAAGCAATTGCACCCAGTTGCCTCATTCCTAGCCTGCCCAAAATCACATTGTAAGGTGATGGAGCTCGGACAATCATGAAGTCCGTCATGATAGTTTTACTGCCTTCACGTTGTAATCGAAAAGGTTGAGGGGGCAGTTATGACTCCGAGTGGCCAGAGTGTCTGTCCTACAAAATCTACTAATGGTGACGTTGGTGCTCAGATTGACCCCTTCACCTCATTGGTTAGTTGTTGGAAGCAATTCTCATACATTATTTCTGTTGAACTTCCTCCGTCCACTTAGATGCGGTGTATCATACATCCTCCAATGTTAGCTTTGATGATGAGCGGGTTATCACCGTTACAGTGTTCTGGGATGGGGTCGTCGCATGAGAATGCGATGTCGGTGTTTTGTTGAGGTGTCCCCAATTCGTGGCGAATCGGGGACCATTGTTCATTAGTCATCAGAACTCCGTTCACAGCCTTGGGCTCGACAATCTTCTACTTCCAATCAATACCTTTTTCCTCTTTCGGCAGTGTTGGAAGGAGTTGTGCCCTGGTTGTTGTTCTGGGTCTTCTCACCTCTCGCGAGATGGCTCAAGCGACCATTTCTAATGCATGCTTCAATTTCTTTTCGCAAGTCGACACAATCATTTGTGTCATGGCCATGGTCATTATGAAACTCGTAGTATCTGGTGCGGTCCCTGTGATGGGCGGGTGCGAACATTCGCGGTAGAGGTCGGAGTAAGGACTTTCCTTCAGACGTAACGTATATCTCAGCGGGTGTTTTAAGTAGAGGTGTAAAGGTGGGTTTGTATGTGCCAGAGCGCTCACTATGTCTCCCATTATGACGAGTGACATGTCTGTCTCTTGGCCTTTTTGAGGTATCTCGGTAGCTTTAGCCGTGTCGGTTGTCAGCCCATCTTGAGTCACGCAACCGATTCTCTATATTTGCTTCATCGGCTCTTATGAAGTTGTGTGCTTGTATGAATAAATCTTCCATGGACTTGGGTGGTCGAGCAATTAGATCTTTGAAGAACCTTCCTGGGCACAACCCGCTGATGAACGTTCCTGTCATCATTGCATCTGAACGGTCCGTCATGTGTAAGGTTTCTTTCCCAAACCTGCCTAGGTAGTCCCTTAGGGATTCATCCGTGCGTTGGCGGATCCCCAGGATTTCTGCTTGGGTTTTTTGGAACCTTCTCTGCTGTAAAAATTTTGTCCGGAATTTGTCTCTTAGCTCGTGAAAGCTATTTATACTTCCGGATGATAGGTTGTCGTACCAAAATCTAGCAGCTCCACATAAGGTAATATGGAAGAAACGATACCATGCAGGTTCCGGAAGCTTATGGACATCCATGGTGCCCATGAATATTGTGAAATGATCATCAGGGTCTGTTGTACCGTCGTATGTCTTTAGGTTCGTTGGTACCTTGAGCCCGTTCGGCATGTCGTAATCTCTGATTCGGGCTGTGAAAGGAGACGCCACTAAATCGCGCATGCTTTTTTCGGTTTCCACGAATGTGAATGGTTCATTATAGAAAGCAGCGTTGCATCCGGGTTTGTGTTTTGAGGGCCCCTCTAGGTCTTCGGTTGTGACACGATTCTTTTTAGCTGGTATTGGGTAAGGTGGTGTCTCCGGGTATTTGTTGAATAGCTTCTTCGGGCAGGCCTCCAGAGTCGGACTGCCATGGCTCTGAGATAGGATGGCCATCGTTTTCTATTATCAATGCGGGAATGATCTCTTTTCTCTTTGAAGAAAATGCCGAATACATTGCATTGATTTGTTCAAAATTTTGAAACACGAATTGCATGACAGGGTCTCCAGAGGCATTTTCAGACGCATTTTCTGGTGTATGATCAAGTGTATGATTTTTGGGAGTGGGGTTGGATATATTCGTACCTACCGACGGTTCATTTGGATCAGGGCCATCGGGTCCCTATCCAAAGGTATCTCTCTGTACCTGATGAGTTACTCCAATGGTAAATGGAATGGTTACTCTACCTTCCTGGCGTCCCTTCATGGTTTAGGTCTCTCTTAGAATTTATTAGAGCTAGATATTGTTTCTTACACCAGTCATATTACTGGTCCCACGGATATACTGGCCTTGAGCACATCCACCCCCTATCAAGATGCCAAACAGGATCCCTTGCATGTCTCTGGCACAAACAGTACAACTGGGCTTAGTTTTTCTTGTTAACCTACTTCCTAGGTGGGCTTGGGTCTAATAGACTTCTTAAACTTGGTATAATGACTTCATGGTCAGTAGTGGAGTGAACAGAATTTTCAACCAAAATATCTATGCATGGATTGGCTACTTGAAGATGGACTCAGTGACTCGAGATGTATTTTGGTCTGCAGTCCTCCTTCATCATTTATGACATTATCAATGTTCC
>LBNU01018435.1:13429-28351 GCA_014162995.1 Artemisia annua | reverse complement strand
TACCCTAAGCCTCAATATGCTCAGTCCTTGGGTAAGACATCTAGCTATCATGCTCACATTATTTATAATTTCAAACTTTATTAGGTACACATCTTGGGTAGCCAGTAAAAGGGTCGCAAACGATGACTGTGATATCTTGGTTAGGTCGGGTATAGTCAAACACTTGTCCCTCTAGACAAACTGAGTAGAAAAAACATCATCCACTTACACGTTCGATTATGAAAATGAGAAAAATTGAGTAATCAAGATAATCCAAATTTTATGTGAGATAGATTGTGGTGCATATTGCGTGTATAAATAATCAAAAATTCCAAATTCCATAGCATATTACAAAGTTTTGGCTAAGTAGCAATTGAAAGAAATTTCCTAGATCATTAGCAAGACCGCACAACAAAAAGAACAGGATCTTTCTAGCGAGTCAAAATCGCCATTAAAATGTGTACAAGAGAATCGCACCACTTCGACCTTCTAGAAGTACAACTTTTCTCGCTCGCACAAAATAGTTAAAAATATGTGAAGATACTTTCTGGCCCACATTTTTCAGTTAAATATTGGATTAAAAGTATTGTATATATTGCCGACCACAAAACCTTGATCCCTACGTACTACATCATATACTTTATATCGACAACTGATAACTTTAAGTTAATTACGACTTAAATCCTGACATGTCTAACATGTACTATAACCTGTTATGACACGTTTAATTTGTGTAAGTAGACGAAGGAGGTTGTTGATTTGCCGACTTAACTAATTTAAATCTAAAAATGATAAACAAATTTTAAAAATGATTGAAATCACATATAAATAATGACATCCTAAGTTACAATACTAAGGTGGTGTTTGATTTCAACTTAATTGACTTAATATGAAAAAACTTAATTTATTAAGCCATGTGAAATGTTGTTTGTTTTTTCACTTAATTAAAAGAAACGACTTAAAATAATAAGTGATAAAAGTGAGGGTCTTCACATTAAGTCATCTATTAATTAACACGACTTAATGAAAAAATTAAACAAACAGGAAATCACATAGTACATAACAAAGCTTATTTAAAACCAAATCTATCATAAAATTCATGTTGTATTTTATTAGTTGTATACTTAAATTACTCCACCGGTTTACGTATTTAACCTTTACTTAATCCGAATAGTCAACCCATTTAATAAGCTAAACTGTTACCCGTACATAGCAATGAGATTTTATATGTTACAATAATTTACGGTTATAGTTTGATTTTCTACGTTGTATGAATAAATGATATACAAAACACCTAACCAAAATATCACAATCATTATTATGTGCCGCGATAAAATCTTGTTGGTATGCACGGGTACTCTTCTAGTATATACTTCGTCCTTCCCAAATAAGTGTCAAGTTTGACTTTTTGAAGTCTTTTTCGTTTAACTTTAAACTTAAATTTTTATTTATATTACATAATACTTGATAAAATTAATAACAATTAAAACACATTTGAAACTCAGTTTATTCATATATTTTGCATTAAGTAATATATAACATAAATAAAAGTATTTACGGTCAAAGTTGAATAAAAAGGACTTCAGAAGTCAAACATGACAGTTATTTTAACACGAAAGTAGTAGCATAGACATAGATAAAAGTGTTAGATGGGTTGACTTGGATTTTACGTAAACTCGTTTATTTTAACCCAAACTTATTTATCTTTCTGTCGTGTTAGTTTCCGGTTGCGTCAAAAAGAATTGCCACATCTGGTATAAAGCTTTTTCACTTTTCATAGCTTTAATTTCCTTACCTTTTAAAATCGAAAGGATACAAAAATAATCCAAATGTCATAATCGTCTGAAAAAACAACATAACCAAATTGAAACTAGTAATTTTCTTAGTGTTTTAATAGCTGAGTAAACTTGTTAATGCATCCATTTAATTTAGTTAAGCACGAAATATTTGTTAAGATCACGTTTATATCATTAATCATTGACAGATATATAAAACAATGGAGTAACATATTCTGACATTTTACCAAAATATTCTTGCGCGTACTCGAATCATATTCACTACATTTAATTATATGCAACTTTTCTTGTGGCATGCACTATAAATTCACGGTGCATGTTTTTTTTCATCCAACCAAAAACTTAGACTACTATACAAGTGTTTAAGCCCTTTAGGAACTCCATCAAAACCGAAAATGAAGAATGTATCGTATAAAGGGGTACAAAAGGTAACCATGTTGGAATTCAAGACATGGCTAATGACATTTGATGACGATAAAGATGGTCGAATTAGCAGAGATGAACTACGAGAAGCTATTCGTGTGATGGGAGGAGGTCGGTTCACCACATTGATCAAGGGGTGGCAGGGAGTGAGATCCGTTGACACCAACCGCAATGGTTACATTGATTATGATGAGATCGAGAAGCTCGTGGAGTTTGCGAATAAAACTTTAGGTTTGCAAGTTGTCGGACGCTAGTTATGACAACATGATCCTGTTGGGTGTGTGTGTATTATTGAAGTATTGAACATTTTGTGGTCCAAAGGAAATAACTTATGTACATGACATTTGATTTGGTGGTTTTAATCTAAATCTTTTGGACGTAATTCGTGTAATACTACTTTTAATGCGTGAAATAATGAGGTTTGCGTTTCGAAATTACAACATTGATTATAGCTACTAGGAAAAGATAAAACCTATTTTTACTCTAATCTACACAACGTGACTGGTACTCTTGTGGCCATTTTCGGTATGTTCTAGCTATGACCATCCCAAGATGGTTACTAAGGTCATGTTTGGCAACAAGCGTTAAGGAAGCGTTTAAGAGCGACAAGCGGTAAGCGGTAAACATTTAGATGAAAAGCTTGTTTGGCAACATCTCTAATGGCGGTTGAAACTATCCTAACCGCTCCAAAATGAAATGCTTTTTGAATGAGCTTTCCAGAATTGCTCCAATCGTTTAAATAGTGAAATTACATATATACCCCCATTTGTTTAATCATTTATTTTATTTTAATGTGTATACGACCTTTTTCGTAATTTTACACTTTATAATTACTGCTACAGCTACGTTACCAAACATGTTTTTTAAATAAACAACTACTGCTTACTGCTTACAGCTTACTGCTACTGCCAACTGCTTACTGCTACTGCTACGTGTCGCCAAACATAGCCTAAGTCATATCATTACAATCGATTTACGTCATGTATCATTTAATGTCGTCAAAAGTTACAGAGTACTAGTTTTGGATGATGCCATACATTTATAGTTTTTTTTAACCTTTGTAATTGTTGCTCGGCTGAATTTACTTCACTAAAAAGCTTTAGTTAGATCGGTAGTAACAAGACCAAAAGAGAACAGATAGCCCTACTAACTCAGTTTTCTGTCTCCTAACACAGACTAAATGCTCGCAGCAAAGTGACCACAGTCACAAACAAAAACATAACAAAAATAAATTGAAAAAAAAAATCGCACACAAACACTTTCAATTATTCGGTCGGTTGACAGACCAAGTCTTTCAAAATTAAGGTGGGGGATGCGTTTGGTTTGTGCGAAGTAGGGGAGGGACGCGTTCAAAAAGAGGAGACCGACCGAGTGGTTTGGTCTTGTTACGACTAGTCTTAGCTTCGATTGTTATGGACTAGTGGGTGCCTTTATTTTGTTAGTGTGATTGATTTAGGATTTTGATTTGGATTTAAAGTGAAAAAAATGATATAAATGAAAATAATTTAACTAACTATGACAAGAATATTATACCTATTTAATGTTATAATTTGACTTGATAATGAGTTCGTCAAAGAAAAGAGAAGCTAAAATAAAAGAGATAGAGAAACACCGGTAGGTCACCTAATTTTTATAACCCTCACTAACTTGATGTTTTACTCAACCGTGATATTTGAGTATTTGACATTTGGTACCTAAATGCTAAAGTGAGTTTTCAAAATAGACAATAATTTTTGGGGATAGTTTGGCTATAATTTTAGTAGCTAATTAGCTACAATCCTCTACCAAAAATACATAAAAAAAATAATGAATCAAGGACCCAAAAAATGACTCAAGGGTCCACAAAATGACTCATAGACCCACAGGTTGTAGCACAAAATATTATATTCTCATAATTTTTTACTTTCATCCCCAAAACCCAACCCTATCCCATGTAACAAAGGCACCCTTAGTACTCCGTATCAATTTGCATCAATACTTACACACTAATTTGTGGTGCATTGCATTTGTCAGTCGGTATGGCCGTTGTCAAGAACATTAATAAAGTTGTATATATAAATTATAAACTATAAGTTTTACCATGCATTTTCATGATGTAGTGATCGACGTACGTCCTCATTCTCTTTTTATATATAATTAATTGAAGCACAATCCTTTTCATCAATCCATTGATGATTTTATTCCAATCACGTATCTGTCAACAAATGCTTTAAACTTGATAATTGGTCCAATTTTACTACTAAAAAGTATAGACAGATGCCAAGTGAATGATTGATTCACAAAGTGGACTAAAATGTCACATTCTAAATAACAAAAATGTGTTCATGAATATTAGTCTTAAGACCGGTGTTATCATGGTGTTTGACCTCACCACACGTGAAGGTGCTCCATCGAGCCTCCACCGCGTGTTAAGATAAAAGCTTTGTGAACCTTGATCCAATTGAGGTAGGAATTTTATTGGCCAATTATGTTGCTTTATATTTTCAAATGTCAACTGCTAAAATAGAGCTTTGTGGTTATTCCTACCTGTTTAAAAAAAATTTAAAAATACATTTTGGTTTGAAGGCACCAAAGTGATCAGGTTTGTTAGTATCAGATACCACGCTATACCTCTAATAATATTTTATGGTATTAGAAAACTCATTTGACCTAGTCTTGACGTACTAATAATATATAATAATAAGAAGGTGGGTTGCCATTTCTTTTATGATGCTCTTGTTTTGGTTCCCTAATATATTGATGCCTTTTTATAATAAAAAAATAATAATAATAAATAAAAAAAAAAAAAAAAAAAAAAAAAAAAAAAAAAAAAAAAAAAAAAAAAAAAAAAAAAAAAAAAAAAAAAAAAAAAAAAAAAAAAAAAAAAAAAAGTACCTATAAAAATGCAATTCCTTATACTAACATAAAAATCATTTTGATAAAGGTAGCCTTCAAGGTTCTTTTTAAAATGTCAAGACATGTATCAATTATTTGTGTCTTGAAATTTAACTTACTTTTTATATTCTCGTTTTTTCTCCCAACCCACTATAATTCCTTAATCCTTATACAACATAATCTAAGCAGAAAATGAAAACTATATTGTCTCACCCATTTGAACCCGTCTGGTAAGGCTTAAATTACTTTGTGTTCGTGTTTTCTAAATCGAACCTCATCTAATGTTTAAAGGGTAATAGATTCTTAAAAGACTATACTATATGTTCCATTCTGGATAGACTGAACATAAAACCGGTTTCTTAAAGACTCTAGCCTAGGAACTAAACTAAGGGTCCGCTTGGTTCAAAGTGGGGAAAGGGAAAGGGTAAGGGAAAGGGAAAGGAATGCAAAGGAATGAGTGAGGTGGGTAATCAATACCTTACCCCCCCAATTTACTCTATAATGGTTGATTACCCAGTACGGGGTAATCAATACTTTACCCCTCACTAACCAAGCACAAGGAATGAGGGAGGTGGGCCCTTAATGCATACCTTACCCATTCCCCACCTCCCCTTAACCCCCCACCAAGCACCCCCTAAATAGGGCCATTGGCCAGTCTCCGGAGTCCCGATTAGGTTCTTAAGTTGTGCCGGTCTAGACCATATTTACACGCCCCTACTTTCATTTCAAATTATCTGAGAAACCATATCTTATCTTTGAACTTGCAGGTTTTGGAATTTTAAAGATTGAGAACTGCCGGGATGACAAAGAACAAAACTATACTTGGGATAAATTTGATATAAAAATGAATATTGATACCTACTTGAAGAACATTAGAATAAGAATTTCATACGAACAAATTTGAGTGCTGGTAATTATATACTTGTTTTTAGAGTGATTCTTTTGGTTTCTCAGTGATTCTATGCGACGCATTTAGGCAGGACATCAGAATATACATGGACTACATCTCTTACCGTTTGCCACCGAGAGTCTAGTGCAACTGGCCTTTCACTCGCATCCTCGTCCAGACAGAATTTACTTAACTCTGAAGTTCCACGAGTTATGATCCTCCTGGTAACAAGACATAAGAAGGAAACATAAAAGCCAAGTAGGGTAATGGGTCAAAATGGGCAGAGCAGGTGGGTCAAACTGCCTGACCATTTTTTTTTACTTTTCTATTTGTTAAAATTTGTAGTAATATATTATATATTTATATATGATTCTAACATTACGGAATATTATTAGAATAAAAATATAATTTTTAAAGAAAAACAAAATACTGTAATTTTGGATGTTGTAAACATTTGAATGCTTGTAGATGACGTTTGACCCTCATTATAAGCTACTTTTTTATACCAAACGAAACGACACGAATTGGCCCGTTTCATATAAATGGGTAGAAATTTCCACCCTTAATTTGATGGTTTAGTTATGACAGTGCACATTAAAAAAAATATATCAAACCTTAATGTGTATCAACCTCCTCTTGCTCATGCTTTTGCTTATGCTTATGCTCTTTCTCTTGTTCTTGGTCTTTCTCATTCTTATGCTCTTGCTCTTGCTTTTGCTTATGCTCTTGCTTTTGCTTATGCTCTTGCTTTTGCTTATGCACATGCTCTTGATTTTGATTTTGAACTTGTTTTTGCTCTTGCTCTCGCTCTTGCTTTTGCTCATGTTCTTGCTTTTGCTCTTCTTCTTGCTTTTGCTCTTGCTTTTCCTTTTGCTTTTGCTCTTGTTTCTGCTCTTGCTTTTGCTTATGCTCTTGCTCTTGATTTTGATTATGCTCTTGCTTTGGCTTATGCATTTGCTCTTGATTTTGATTTTGAACTTGTTTTTGCTCTTGCTCTTGCTCTCGCTCTTGCTTTTGGTCATGTTCTTGCTTTTGCTCATGTTCTTGCCTTTGCTCTTCTTCTTGCTTTTGCCCTTCTTTTTGCTCTTGCTCCTGTTCTTGCTCTTGCTCTTGTTTTCGCTCAGATTTGGGTGGGAAAATTCCATTGACTACAGTATGAAGGGAACTATATGATTTTGCGTCTTGACTACGGTTTACGACAACCTCCCCCTGATAAAGAAAACATAGTAATAACCGTCACTCAACAAAACTAAAACATTATTAGGGCTAAATGATTAAAGGTTAAAAGTACCTTAGGATTGATGATAAATATTTTTCCCTTTGATATTCCAACCTTGAGGTAGCTAAACTCATCTGTGTCTCTATTTCCAAAACCAGCATAGAAGGGGTTCCAATTGGGCGGGAAACAAGCCCTAATTTCCTGATATTTTATAACAGCATGTTAAGATTATGACTTAAAATTTGGTACATATTGGAGTGGGGTGGGTTTCATAACAACTTTTCTATTTTCTTGTCTTGAATTTAACAAATAAGTGATATATTATTTATGCTACAAAATGACACGGAGTAAATTATTAAAATGATAATCTAAAGTTTAAACTATATGTTTAAATAATTTTTTATTTGTTTTAAAAGCATAGTAGATGACTTTTAATTTGACACATTCAAACTTTTGCCAGTGTAATCAACTTTTGAACCTTTACCCATTTGCCTATTTTGGGGAAAAGTATAACCCAAAACGACCTGTTTATCCACAAATGGGTCATATTGCCACCTCTAATAAATAGTAATGGAGTAAGAACCAACCTCCAAGCAAGCAATTTTAAACTCATGAGGAGCTCTTCGAATAACTACAAAAAAGTTGGGAGTAAACTATCAAAATAATTCAAACCTCAATATATAAAAAGAGCCCATTTCTGAGTTTTAAGTCAAATCTTACATATTTGATATCACAATCAACATTTTTTAAAGTTTTCCATCCCCATAACGTTTCTATTCCAATCAGTTCTTATATAGTTAGATGTAGTTATCCAAATTTTCTATACAAACAAAATATAGTTGCTACAAATATGATGTCGAAGAAGAGCTCATGTGACTCATCATTTGAATTTCAGTTGGTAACACTTAACATTTGACTTTTTTTAATTTAAGATAAACTTATGAATTAGTTAACGGGAGACGCTAAGAGTTTACCTTCACGAAATAATGAAGGAAAAAGTCCATCAGGAGAAATGACAACAGGTCCTTCAGGTAAAGTCTTTCCATCCTGCAATTTGGTTTGACAAAAAGTGAAACAAAGAGCTTGTTTGAAATCAGGCATATTATTAGTGAAATCTTTGACTTTAACCCACGAGGACAGTGAGTCGATATACCTGCTTAAGGTTGATTAAAAACTGTCTAGTGATATCTGCTTGAGAAATTGACCGAGCACTAAGAAAGATAATTTCATATCCGTTCTCCTATGACACAAAAAGAAAATAATGAGACCATGATGTCACAAAAGCAATAATTCCCTTCATCCAAAAAAGATCATAATAGGCGGCGGAAATGGGAGGTGAAATATGTTTTAAAGTCACACTATTTCAATAATAATATAGATTTAAAATGATTTAGTAAGTTCTATGCATTATTAAAACAATTTAGGTGAATTGCTACCTGCACAACCCATTTGACCAAAAATTGACCCAATTACACAAGAATGTCAAAAGTACCCTTCGTTTTTTAGAATATATGTCAAAACAGGATATCATGCAAAAGATCAGGTGATAGTTAATTAGAATATATGTTACTTATCAAATTTGGCAAACTGATTATTTAAATTAAATTAAAGTCAGGAGAATACGTGCTTTAGGTCAAGCCGCCTGACGTTTTTTAAACCCGCACAAAAAGTTGCCATTGGAACCTGTTAACAAACCCGCCAGACCCACGCAATTTGACACCTCTATCATAGATATTTTATATATAATCTAGAAGTGATTATGAGTTTTACAAGGCAACACGATGTGTGCAACAAACCTTGATAGCCGAAAAAAGATGTGTTACACCGATATGTGTCCAGTCTTTTCCAACCATAGGCATAAACTGTCCTAGAACATCAGATCTGTCGAACAAGATCAGAAGAATACAAAATAAGAATATGTTTAGATCCATTATAAGTTTTTTAAAACAAGACCTTGTCCACCCATTCTATTCATATATTTCAAGAAAGCACCACCGGAAACTAAGCATCACTTAAAAGCAACACTAACAAGTTAAGATACACCATGCTCTAATTAATAAATTCTAATCTTACTTGGTAATTGTTCCATCAACATCCGAGATCACAATGTGTGTATCCCATTTCCACAAGAAAATTCTGGCTGAAACCTGAATATTATCAGCATATCGTGAGCAACATATCACATTAAACTAGAGGTGGTAAAATAGGCAGGTCAATAAAAAGGGTAATACTTGGACAGGTCAATGGGTCTTTATTTTTCCGATACTTTAATCTTTTTTTGTTGAAACTTAATATATGATTACAAAAATTACATTATTTCGGTAATGATTACTTATTTTTGAATGTATTTGACTTATGTGGTTTCATGCATCAAAAGAAAACTACAAACCTGTTGATTCCCGAGAACTGCAGTTGAAAATGTGAAGGTAACCGTGTTTTTACCCTCAGTAAGATTCAAAGACGCTAACTGTTCCGGTGATGGAGTAAGTTCTTTCTTTAAATTTATTGACTTCGGTACATGATCTTTTTCTGCATCCACTTCTGACCCACTATCACGATCAGAATCTTTTTTACTAGAGTGTTCTTTGTCAGACAACCTTTTACTTTTTGATTTTGTGAAGGGCCAAAGGCTCCAGCTTTTACCATTGTCATCACCTGATATAGGTATTCACAGAGACATCAACATTCTCACTAGAAGTAACAAAACAGGCACGCGCTAAAATGGATTGAATGGGGTTGGGCCGACCCACCAACACTTGTCCTTTTTGATATTTTATAATAGTGTATTAAACTTGATAGCAAAAACCATATTATTTGAAATAAAATAATGCATTTTACAGTAGAATATGGTTTGGACATAGACACATATTAAGCATTTGAATACACCTTAGGCGACTTTTTATCCTTGCTAAATTCATATGACCCAATTTATAAGTAATATGGATAATTTTTAATCTAATTTACTACATTTTCATTAATAGTAAAATACACCGGAACTGACGTGTCTCCAAATTGATGAATTTCGAGGTCAATGTACATAATATCCGATATCATAAATAGTACAATATTTCAAAACAGCATACTAAAACTTAATGGGTCAGTAAGTGTTTGTGTCTTACCATTCTTTGACTTGGTATTTGCAGCCAGTTGTTTATCGCCTTCTTTTATGATCCATGCAGCATCTTTTCTAAGGATGTCCTGCCTAGGATCATCATCATCCAAATGAGACCATAAATTTGGTAGAGACTTTGTCCTTCCTGCATCTTGACTTTCCGAAAGTTTATGAAGCTTAGGTATATCACCATCACTTGGATACCTTTTAAAATGCCCCTTCACCACTTCCATACCATCTTTTAAAATCTCATGATAATATGTAAGTGGATACGAATCCAGCCCTTGATTGTCGACCCGTGGGTTTTGATCATCATTGTCACTTAACGTGAAATGTTCTTCCTTAGTCATAACAGAACCATCTTGAAGTTGACCATTTGACTTTAAATCCGAACCCTTTACATCCTGAACTACTTTTAAACCATTTTCTTTCTGAATATATTCAACTTCAGTTCGACTTCCCTCCACAATTTTTGCATTCTCTTCTTTTGGAAGACTATTTTTCATATCACCCCCAATTTTTTCATAAACTTCTACATTACCATCACTATCAACATTTGTTATAGTGACTCTATCAACATCCTTAGCAACTTCATCGGTTTTTCCATTATCATCCCCTTTATGTACAAAATGCTCTTCATGCAAAACCAAACTCGCCTCCAATTTTCCGTTCATAATCTCTTCATCATCTTTCTTACATTCCTCGTGCGCTTTTTTATTAATTTCACTAGCAAGACTAGTAGACCACTTCCTTTCCAAAAGATCAGCCGCAATCTCAGCCGACTTCCTACCAACAATCGTTTCACCATCCTCATCCAACAACTTATCATCACCATTCATATTCTTCCTATCCATGACAAACCCTAAAGTCCTAGAAAACGACTTACCATTATTAGCATCTATAAGCGAATTACACTTACTAAAGTCCATATCCTTAGTCTCCGCACACTCCACATTTTCCCTAAGAAAATAAGCCTCCCCTTTCGGGTTCAAATACATATGAAAATCGGCTTCCACCCCATTCACACTTATATCAACAACTCTTTCCCGCGCTTTCAACACTCCTTGAAACTTACCAAACCTAACATACCAAGGAGACGACCTTAAACTACCATCTTGTTGTTGCACCACAACGATATCTACGGCCCCACCAAACGGGTGAAACGGGCCGGAAACCGTCGAAACGCCACGTGTTATATAACTACTTAACCTACCTACAGCATACATCTTTAAAAAAGGTCTAACTTGACACATTTAGACCTAAAACACATACTTGCATATAAAATTAACCCCTAAACCATATATATTACACCAAGATTCAAAATACCCAATTCATAAAACCCTTAAATAAACAATACCCATGATTCAAAATTTCAATTTTATCACATGCATATAACCTGTTTGATGAAAAGCCTCAATGAAGAAAAAATTAACAATTTGTAAAATTTGAATGGGTATAGAGTTGGGTATTATGGGAATTGTGTAAATTTGATTATATGATTTAAATGTAATGTAAATAAATGATCCAATTTACATAAATAAAGACCCCCAAAATACCCTGTTTTGAAATCCCCTGTTTTTTTTTCTTGAGATTATAATTGGAATAATGAGGACACAATGTAAATAATGAAGAAAAACAGAGAGATTAAAGGGTGTTTATTTGGGATTTTTTTTTATGTTTTTGATTGATATATTTTGATGGATTTTGTATATTGATAATTTGAGATTTGTAAAGGATGTTCATGGAGGTTCGAGTACATGTGTTGGAGGGGTGGGGTGGTGGGAAGGGAGGTTGCATGGGGGCATAATTGTCATATATTTTTTAGAACAGGGCATAATTGTCATATGATTACTTTCCTTTTCTTTTTTTTTTCTTAACTTAACTTGGTCGACACTATTGTTTATGATGTTCAAAAAAAACACTTTTGGTGTGTGTGGTTAACAGAAAAAATTCCTTAATTATTTTATTTTAACTTTTTAAAACGGAGAAAGGGATTTAATTTTTTACAAAATATCGAAAACGCGTTCATTTTATGATATTGTTTTTTACTCAAAAAAAAAAAAAAAAAAAAAAAAAAAAAAAAAAAAAAAAAAAAAAAAAAAAAAAAAAAAAAANGCATGGGGGCATAATTGTCATATATTTTTTAGAACAGGGCATAATTGTCATATGATTACTTTCCTTTTCTTTTTTTTTTCTTAACTTAACTTGGTCGACACTATTGTTTATGATGTTCAAAAAAAACACTTTTGGTGTGTGTGGTTAACAGAAAAATTTCTTTAATTATTTTATTTTAACTTTTTAAAACGGATAAAGTGATTTAATTTTTTACACAATATTTATAATCGTTCTTTTTTTTTTTTTTTTTTTTACTCAAAATAAACAAAAAAAAAAAAAAAAAAAAAAAAAAAAAACTAGAAGGGTTACAAGGGAAACAAGGGGGAAAAAATGTGTTTTGTTGTTTTCTTTGTTAAAGCAAGAAATATAAATTTTCTATTTTGTATTGAATTTGATGACAGATAATAATTTCAACACAATTTCTATTTTCCTTGTTTTATACTAAATATTTTAGGAAAAATAAGGATGCTTCCTTTCAACTAAACGCACCAACTTCTTTCTTTTTCATTTTTTTAGTTTCTCGTTAATGTACAAATATGTCATTAAACTTTTCACGAAAATGTGGTTTAGGTTACGAACTTTCCTTTTGTCCATTACTTTTCATATTTTCAAAGTTACAGAACGCATACTTTTGGATAGTTAAGTAATATAAATGTCGTGTTTTTACAAGTTCAGTGATGTTTACGTATATTTTCATAAGTTCAATTATTTCAAAATGTCATGTTTCATAAATTCAGTAACCCAACTAAACAAAATAAAGGTCCGTTATCTTTAATACATTTTTTTAAAAAACTTTAATAACATATTTATATATTAACCTTTTAATTTTCGATGTTTGGAAAATCCACAAAAAAGTTTATGTTATGCTTCTGTAAAACTCGAAAATCCGCCTTTCCTAAATTTCCCATATAATTTGAACTTCCTAAGTTTTGTGAACTTAATCCAAGCATATGAACTTTATGAATTTGAAATCACAAGATACGAATCTATAACTTAAGTAATGTATGAATTCGATCCACCTTTTTGTTCACCTTGAATACAAAACGTATACTAGTCCCTATATAAAAATCGACTTGCATTTAAAATGTAGACCACTTTTTCCTAATTAATATCACACGTTGGAATGTATGTTGGACTCTTTCATATCTTGTTAACATGATACATAATCAGAAAATACACAAGAGATAATGACAAATTTGAAATGAAGATTTGAAGGAGATTTAGTCCTCCTAATCCCCAAGACTCGGCACTTTATTCCAGCCCATTTTCCCATTAGTTTCTCATGTAACAAACCGAATACACACATAGTTACTTCACACTTTTAAACCCTAAAACCTATTATATAATTTCGGCAGCTCATAAAATTCTCCAAGGACATCCGATGGTACGAAGGTGGTAGCAGGTTTGGTAATCAGTTCGTAGGTGTTCCAGGTGTTGATGATCGTGTGTCTGGTGCTGGTTTGGTTAGAAGGTAGTAGTTCAGTTCGAGGGCTGGGTTTTGGTTTAAACGGTCCGTAGTTTCGTTTGGTTCCTTGGTTCTTGCTCGTTCGTTTGTTTTGATTCGAGGTATCTTTCACCTTTCTGTTTCAAAACCACTTGGCATTTTGACATTTACTTGCAATATAAGCCCCAAAGTTAATTATTTGACATTTTAAATACTAAACTTTGATAATTTACATTTATGATCTTAAAATATAATATTGGTCATTTTAACCCTTAAATATTGTTTGATTATAAATTATAACCTTAAAGTATTAAATTACTAAATCGGGAAACTTACTTAAAAAGGAAAGTTACTATTTTTGGAAAGCTGATATAAATGGAAAGTAACTAAAAATGGAAAGCCGACTAAAATGAGTAACCTGATTTAAATGAGCTTATAAATAATAAGACGATCATCAATTCGTGTAGATTCGCTGAAGAAGGAGTAACTTCCTATCCTTGTTTCTGATATGGTTTCAGTTTGCGGTTTGAGGTACAGATATTCTATTCCTTTTCAGTAGGGAATTCTCATGACTTTCGATCCTTGACTCTGCTATGATTCTCTATTGATACAATTCTCTTTTGATATGATTCCCTAAGCCATTGCTATGCTCCCTTCTACTTTGATTCATTGATATGATTCGTTGATATGATTCTATGATGAGAGATTCGTCGGTTATTCATTTGTTATGATATGATTCAGTTTGATATGTTCTGTTGGATATGATATAATGTTGGATATGATACGATTTGTTCCGTTCTTATGCCCGAGTTTTTATTCTACTCATGGAGGTACCATGGACGTGTCATCGAGGCACCGATGGCATGACACTTTCTGTGGAGGTGTGATTGATCCACGGCGTCCCCATTTAATATGATATGATATGAGTACTCTTGGCCATTATACGTGTGTATACTTGTCATGCGAGCAGGTGTATATATATGATTTGTTTTGTAGGAGGGGGCGTATGGATGCATCCTAGGTATGTCAGATTTTGTGTAGGGTGAATGTGAGTGTGTGCTTACACTTCTT